>JAGYYK010000038.1:0-11598 GCA_021441645.1 Uronychia binucleata
GGACTGGGACTCCAACGTGACGTTAGTCCTGTCTTGGGAGAAGTCATACTCGGATTCGTCTTTTGGTTTGGCGCCAACTGCAAATGTGGAGTCCAGAGACTGGACTTGTTTAAAGGACTTGGACTTGCCAGCGTCAAGCCTGAAGAGAAAGAACCCTCCTATCGCCAGGAACAGATCTAGGAGGATGATCACATAGAGGATAAAAGTCTCCTCTATCTTCCTTACCTCCACCACGATCACTATCGGGGCCTCTTGCACGGGTTCTGGGACGATGTCAGAGGTTTTGAGGGAGGTGGTGTAAGTCGACATGTGGGCGAATTGACACTGGCAATTATTTGAAGACCCGGTGCACATTGCTTTTGATTCTTGAACGTAAGAGTTCAGGGCAGGATTGAAGGTTGTACACCAGACTTCTTGGGTGGCGTTTGGAGTTTGGGCAGGGAGGGAGCAAGTGACGTTTTAGGAAACTCCCATGGAGGAGAGGTCCCCAGACACCACTTGTACTTGCTTGTTGCTCCCAGATCTCCCTGTCTGCTTGAATACTGAGAACTAGAGCGGACAGGGCTTCTGGGCACAGTTTAGGATCATAATGGCAGAGTTCTTCCCACTGAAGATGGAGCTAGGGAAGGTCATTGAAGCCTCCACATTAGCTGTCGTCTAGACAGTATTTGACGTAGAGATCTGCGTCCCTTGATTAGCGGGGATCTGGGCAGACGCCGAAGCTCCCTGTGAGCTGATCGTTGTGTTAGTGGCTCGAAGGGCTCCACTGAGAAGTGCAGTCTCGAGGGCAGAAGCGCAGTTATTGAGCACTAGAGTTTTCTCAGATGAGGTGTCATTGAAAACTTTGTCAACGATCTCCAGGATCAGGCTGGCCAAGGCCTCGATTTCCTTAACAGTGGCTGAGTTAAGAGGTTTCGCGGTCAGTGTGGTGCCGTTTGGCCTGGAGTCAGGGGTAGTGACAAGGGATTTCGCTGCTTCTTAATCACCACAAGAAAGAGCCAGCACATTTTTGGACATCATGACTAACTAGCTCTACGTGATAATGCTAGGGTTGTCTTTGCACAACTGGGCAACAGACTTTAGCATCCCCAGGTTCTTCTTGTAGCTCCCTTTGCTGAAATAGTCTTTGGATATGGTCTTCGAGGGGTCAAGGCGGAACGATTTCTCGAAGGTGGCCAAGCACTTCTTCAAGACCTCCGTCTTGAAGGAGTTTGGGGCAGTACTCAGAGACACAGCTTGCTTTGCCTTGATGAAGGCATCACTAATGCTCAGCATTTTCCTCTGCAGACTGCTGATCTCAGCTGCGAAGTCCAGGTCGGCCTCTGTTGGCTCTGAGGAGGTAATTTTTTGTGAGATCTTAAAGGAAGCTCCATGGCCGTTGTTCGGGATCACCTCAAGCCACACATAGCAAGTCCCAACTCCTAAGATGGGCCCAGCGTACGCAGAGCAGTCAGGCCCTGGAGGCCTCAAATACTCATCTGATTGAATGTTGTTGCTGGCGTCCATGCATGTGAACCCGATGGCGCAATAGTTGTAAGATGTAGGTTGCTGGATTCTCGGGGTGAGCTTGAGGTTGTCCACAAAGCCTTTGACGCTGGTCTGACTGACATCCAAAGTGGCCCTCACTCCTGTCTTTGTGGAGAGGTTCTTGAGTGCTTTGCCCTTGACTCCAGTCTAAGTGTTCTTCACAAGGCACTCAAACTGGTAATCCTTCTCCCTTATGAAGGTGTCCTCGGCCACGCAAAATAGATCCCCATACGCCTGCATAGTGATGTCCTGTAGGGTCCTCTGTTTGTTTGCTGACAGTTCATAGATGTTGTTGGTGTACACGATGTGCTCTTGAGAGAGGTCGGGATCAATCTCGCAGTAGAAGCAGAATTGACTTTCCACATCAATCACGTTAGAGTCACTGTCCAGCATCAGGTAGTAGGCCTTCATGACTTTTTCAGTGTTGGCGACTGTGACTGCGCACTCCTTGCTCACTTTCTTGCCTCCGTCTGAACAAGTGTATTTGAAGTTAAAAGTCTTCTCAGCACTCTCTGCTAGGCCTGCTGCCAAGGCCGTTCCGTTGATGGTGAGGGGGTTTTGGTCACTGAGGGTCAAGTTGGCAATAGAGCATGCACCGAGTGAGGAGGTGGTGCAAGTCCAGCTGCAAGTGACGCTCTGGGGATTCGGTGCGTCTACAATAGGCACGCACTCTGCAGTTTCGTTCTTGCCAATGTAGATGAACTCCTCTTACATTGACACTGTCGTTGACGGGACAACTAGCTTGAGGCTCACCCTCACCGGGTCTATGTCAACTCCAGATTTCATGCCGGTTGCTTCAATCTTGATGAATAAGTCGAGATTATCAGGGAACTCGACTTCAAGAAGGTTGATGATACCTGCGTCATCAGCAGTGGCGTAGGTAGAGTCCTGAAGATCCACAACAGTAATCTCGTAGTCTAAATCTCCGTAGGCGGAGACGAAGTCGAGGCTTTCACCTTCGCAAAGCGGGAAGAGGAGAGCTGGCTCCACCCTGTACTCAGCTGTCTGCTCGATGAAGATGGGATCGGGCACCCCCACAATAAGAGGCTTCTTTGCGTTGAGCACTTTCATCACTTTGCTCTTTTAAGCAATCTTCTGGGATCCTTCAAAAGCCTTCAGTGTCACTTTAATGCCCCAATTGATGTACTGCTTTATGGTGTCCGTCGGGACCGTGAAATAGGGTGTCGAAGATGTGAAGTTCTTTGGGTCGCCTTCCAGAGCAGGAAGCCTTTCCAAGGAAAGCGTGTAGCTGTACTGGTCCAATCCTTTCTCCAGTGATGAATCATAGGCATCAACAATGAGATCAGTGCATTTTCCGAGCTCCTCTGGCAAGTCCAAGACAAGCTCGTTGATGAAGTTTTAGGCAGCTCCGAAATCATGGGAGATGATCTTGCTGACGGCCTTCTGACAGGTGTCAATGGTGAAGACGGGGAGAAGGCTAAGTGACTGGGTGCCATTGAGGCTGTAGGCCTTCTGCCGGTCTCCAATAGAAATCACTATCTATTTTGCCCCATCGTCCCACAAGCATTGGCTGTAAACTCCACTCGAGAACAAGCTCAAAGTGGCAGTACTGAATAGTTTGTCGCATAAAGCACTTGAAAACAACCCCGGGTTGAACTAAGTGCTCACGCTCGCTATAAGGCTGATCTCCTTAGACTGATCAAATGAGACATAGGCCAGCTGGTTGATCCTATCTATGCTCACGGTGATACTCCCAACATCACATTCGCATTTTCCTTCGCTGTTGGGGGCGGAGGCAAATCCTTTAGCGGTATCGCATGTCAAGCAGGTCTATAGGTTGGATAGGGTCAGGCTCCCAGAGGAAGGGGACTGACAGGTGAGGCAGTCTGAGTCACATGAGGCACATATTTTAACCTGCGTTCCTCCCACCGTGGCACTGGCCTCCTTAAGTGGGGAGCTGCAAGTTGAGGCTTAGCAAGCAGAGCTGGTCCCATACTGCCCATTGGGACAATTCTTGTAGCATTTATTGTCTACTTCGAAGACGAAGTAGTCGCCTGAGCAGGAGGGCATGCACTAGCCTTCAACTAGGTATTTCCCTGTCTCACAGGAACTGCAATGAGTGATGTTGGAGGAGGAGCTGACAGAAATCGTGCAGGACGAACAACCTGGGACGGTGCCCCCGCAAGACTCACACTAATCAGATGTGGCAGTCACGTTCTTTTTGCCTTACCCAGAAGGGCAGAACTGTACACAGTCTGATCCACTCAAGGCGTAACCATTAGTCTTGCTGCACTCCTAGCACATTGAGAGCTCGCTGTTGGACTGATCTGCAACGCACTTGGTGCAGCCAGTTTCACATTTGAGGCAGACCTCTGAGGTCTGGCCAGGACTTGTTCCAAGGAAGCCCCCCGCTTCAGAGCAGCTCTGGGCTGACACACAAGAGAAGCTTGCAGCTTTGAGGTCGTCGAAGAGCATTGGGTATGTAGCATTCTTGCAGGATGTGCACCAATTGCACTCAGGGTTTCCAGAGGTGAACACTTCAGTGCAAGTGAGGCAGTTGGTGTTGCCTTTCACCTGGGCATCATCCGGGACAGCGCAGTCCTTCTCTTCAAGGGACCCAGAATTCAGGTAGAGGAACTTAGTGGGGCCTGTTAAAATGTACTCACATTTATCTTTATCCCCATTTGAGACCAAAGAGACCCCTGAAGGCGCAGCCCGGCAAGAGCATTTTGATCCAGACGGGTCTTTGCTTGTGCCTTCGTCTAAACACGTGGAGCACTAGGGGTCGCAAGGGAAACAAAATTTGCCATCTTTGAAGTACCCTGCTGGGCACCCATTCTCAGTGTCTTACACGTCAATGCAAGTCCCAGTCTCCGAGTTCAACGAGGCGAACTAGAGCAGCTGACCCTCATCAAGGCAAGAGTAGCATGTGTCAGTCCCGTACCCGCTGCACTCCTTGCATTTGCTAGGTGGGCTGGTCACACCTTCAGCTGTCTGGCACTATTTGCAAGCTGAATTAGTTTCATAGTACGCATCACCTCTAGGCTTGGCTGCAGCGAAGGCTTGGAAGTAGCCAGAGGGGCAGTCTTCGTACTTCAGGCACTGAGAGTCGGTGACCCTGGAATATTTTGAGGCGTCACAAGCCTCACAAACCAGAGCGCCACTGACCGTTTTGCACTGTTTGCACCCTTCTGGACAAGCTGTGCAGACGTTGTCTTTGGAGTATTGGCCAGTTTCGCAGGTACCGCATGTGAAGTAGTCCTTTAGCCCGTTGCTGCCCTTGCAGCTGGAGCAGTAGTTGGGGGTTGCTCCAACCTTGGCAGCATAGCAGGTGGTGCATTCCTCATGGCACGCCTCACATGAAATCTTGCCGTTGTTTTCCTTGGGGCCCAGTCCTGCAGGACACTTGAGATAGCATTTGTCAGGGACGTCGACGGCAGTGAGAGAGCTTACAAGAGAGTCACAGCTCTTGCAGTTACCTCCGTTGATCTCACAATTCTCAGCCTTGCACCCGTCTCCGCAGGCGTCAGCAACTGTGAGCGTGCTTGCTTCAAGGTACTAGGTGGTGCATGAGGAGCATTTTGAGATTTTAGAAAAGTATTTGCTATAGTACGGCGAATGGGCAGCAGAAGGAATGATGGCGCCCTGACACTGCAAGCAGGATTTCTCTTCCTCCTGGTGGACTACTCCCATGAACTTAGAGGCAAAAAGCGTTTCATCTATGTTGTCAGGAATAGAGAAAAATTTCGCCAAATTGGTCTTCTGGTTCACAATGCATTTTGAGTAGATTAGCTCTATGATGGTGATCTAGGTGGGAGCTAAGACGCTTGGGTCGGTAGTCACGTCTTTGTCCAAGATGCTGTTGTTCTCAAAGACTTCAGTGATGGAGCTGGTGCGGAGAGCCTGCATCAGAGCGAGGAAGTCTTTGACATTCGAAGAGCTCACGAAATTAGACAGGAGAGGCCTGGGGCTCCCTGATTTGTCCAAGAATGAGGCAGCCATAGTTTCAAGTGCGTCCCAGGCTGTATTCCACTCAGAGTTTGAACGAGTAAAGTTCTTCAGCTGCAAGGTCCAGAGGGAGTCATACAGTGTCATCAGACTATCAAACACTTCGTCCATGTCGCCCTTTGTGGTTGCGGTTTGCCCGTAGAATGGGTTGCTCACCTGACTTTTAGACATGTATTTCAGGGCTTGGCTGATGTACTCCCTCTCGATGCTGGGAGTGCTGGCAGAAGTGTCAGAAGCTATTTCAGCATATGTCTCGTGGAGCATCTAGTATTGGAGAGAGCGAAGATAGTCTCGCAGAGCTTGCTCCAACATTGCTTAGGCCTCCACAGAGCTCGTGGAGGAAACACTCAGTTTCTTTGCTACGATGTCCGAGGTGCATAGGTACCCAACGGACATGGATGAGAAGTAGGTGTAGGGTGAAGGCACCTCTTTCTCCACCAACTTGACTGCTAGGCAGTCGTTTCCTTTTGTAACTAGGAGCGCAAGGGCCTATGAAACCTTTTCCGCAGTGAACTCTGCAGCGTACGCTCGCTGAACAAGAGAATTTGCGTAGAGCTTCTCCACCACCTCATAGAGCAGAGATAGGAGCCAGGGATACTCAGAAAGTGTCTCAGCACCAGACCCAAGAGTTCCCACCACGTTGCTTTTGGCGGTAGAGACCAACTTTTCCTGGAAGTTGTAAAGGATTTCGTAGATGTCAGGGGCTGCCTGGAAGAAGCTTGTCACTTCATAGTTGTACACCTCGAAATACTTCTCCAGTCCAATCTTCTTCTCCACCTACTTGGCAACGAAGTACCAAGCCCCTCTGTTACCTGAAGGAGTCTGGCTGTCTTTGTAGGCGTCAGAGAGAACCTCATCAATGAAGTCAGTGATCTGGACGCTTTGGACGAGGGTGTCCACCACCTCGAAGTTCAAAGACTTATCGCTTTCCTTCAGGACTCGATGCCTGAAGGTGGCCTGCAAAAAGACGGGATAGGTAAATGCCTCCATTTTATAGAGGCATTAGTGCATGCTCATCCAAAACCAGAGGTCTTTCTTGTATTATGATGCGGAGTCTGCAACATCCTGCTCATAGCGCTCGCTCATCTTGATGTAACAGGCGTTAATAGACCGGACGAGCTGCTTTGTGGTGTTCTCTGAGTCTCCTTTGAGGTCGCTCTTAAGGGTGCTCACAAACTGATTGAAATCGTAGAGTGGAATCATGTCCATAGATGGGGAAAGGCATTCCAGGTAGCTGGCCCAGTAGCTATACAGATCAGAGGTGGATGATTTCTCCGAGTACACTGGCAGCTGGTGAAAGCATCTAGCTGATGTCACGAGTTTAAGTGCAAAGCCAAGTTCCTCATTGAGATTGACCATGCTTGAGAGTCAGCTGTAAAGCCCAGAGGAAGCTTGTTCGCTCTCTCCGTCCCAGTAAAGGCATCCCACTAGCCCGTCAAATGTAATGCCGGCTGAGTCTGCCTTGATCATGCACCGTTCGATCGGAGTGTATACAGAAACTAATTGCACCTCTAAGGCGTCTTTGGGGTCATATCCATACATCAAAGGCCGAAGAAGCTCTCTGAGGGCTTTGATCGTAGTAGTTGTTTGGGGTTTTAGCTTCTTGTAAACTGAGTTGTGTGTCTCGACGTTGCTTGCCTCCTTGTCAATCCAGGAAACCACTGGCTCAACGCCTTCAAAATAGTTCCTGAACGCCTGGATGTACCCTTTGAACCGATTGCCATCCCAGTAGTCGCCATTCTGCACAGCTGCTGCTCCTTCTGGTTGGATATAGGAGTCTGGAGAGTCGAAGAATGCCTTGTAGGCAGTGTAGAATGCTTCAAATTCAGAGTCTTGGAAGGCAGTCCCTGGAGTGCTCATGTCGATCAAGAATCTCAGGTAGTCTCCTCCAAAGACCGTGGTGTCGTATTGATAGTCATAAAAGAAGATTTTGTTCCAGTTGTAGAGCCCGAAGGCTGTGTTACACACCGAGTCCTTGATCCCAGAGGTCTGAGCGCATTGCTCGAATTTAGAGTAACCCACTCTGACGTATTTTTGGAGGTATGGCACCATGGCATTGAACCCATCGAAGTACATCTTCACCCTTGCCTTCCGCCTGGTGTCGTTCTCCACGTTGCTCAGATAGGGATTGGTTTCTGCAACACTCCCATAGGTGGTGATGGCGTTGGCTACGTCCAGGAGGGCGGTGACCAGGTCTGAAAATTAAGAGAGGAAGGGTTCGTATTGATCTATGCTGACGACGCACTCCCCGTCAAAGGGAAGAGATCCCTGAGAGCAAGCCTTGCAGACGCGCTTGGGCTCCCCTTAGACCGAGTTTCCAAAAAGCATTGCGGTCTCGGAAGGGCAAGTCACCTTGCAAAGAGGGAATTACAAGGACAAGTCGAGAAAGTAGTCCGAATTGGAGCATGATTCGCACTTGAAAGTTGACTGATTAATGGTCTGGCAGACACCTGACGCACTCACACAAGCCACCCCATTTGAGAAATACCCACTTCCGCAGCCAGCAGAGCATACCGTGGTGTCGTTGGGCCCTGGGTTGAGGAACTATCCTGAGGTCTTGCAGGTCGTGCAGTTGGTGTTCGTGGGCCCGTTGCAACTAGCACAGCTTGTGTGGCAATTTTTGCACACAGTGCCATCAAGGTACATAGCCTTACCACAGCTCTTCTGGCAAGTGCCTCTTGGAGAGTCTTCGTCGATAAGGACCCAATTGGGCCCTGGGCAATTTTTGCATAAGCCAGTAGAAAGGTCACAATCAGTGCAGGCCTCTCCGCACATGGCCTGCCTGCTTTCCTCTGGTTTCCAGCTTTGGATTGAGCAAATGGCGCAACTCAGTAGGTTGGATTCCAGTCCACTTGGGTCAGATTTGGTTGAAGCGTCAGCCGAGGTGCAGGCCTCCACTTTGTCACAGGAGGAAGCACTCCTTAGGCCTGCTAGTTTTTCTGCGAACTCGTTGGCGGTTCCAATAACGGCTACTAGGCTGGAGTTCGATGTAACTGTGGCATAGTCTGAGATCAGCTCATACGTGACATTCTTGATCCTGCCTTTGTAGTCGGAAGGCAGCCCTTGAATTTTGTCAAATAGCTACCTTTCTTTTTAGAAGACTGCATAGGAAGCAGTCACAATCTCCTCAAAGGAAGTGAGTGAGTCTACAGCTCTGGTGATGTTGGCCTCTTTCAAATATTCATAGCTCTTCAGAAAGGCCACGCGAATGTCATTACTGGCAGGAGTCGTGGAGTCCTGTACGTAGGTGTATTTACTGAACAACTTTTGGTCTTAGAAGAAAAAGGAACTCACAAACGACCACCCTCCTTCTGTCACTTTTGTAATGTATCTGGCCCAATCCCTGTAAGCCCCTTCCTTCCCTTTGATCGGGAAATCAATGGCGTTGGACGATGTTAACCCCATGCACTCCAAGATCTTCTTCGGGCTTGATTTCTCCGTCGCCACAATTCCAGAGCACTGCCCAATCTGATTAAACGTGACCGCCACCATCAGAATGTCCTCAATGCCTTGCCGATAGAGATTGCTGTTGTCGTAGAAGTTGCTCTCCGCCAGCCCCTTTGTAAAGTAATTATAGATCTTCAGGTCGTCTGAATCCACATAGTTCAGGGTGTAGTTTGCGCGGGACTCGCTCATCACCCTTAGTAGATTCCCAGCACCTTGGAGCTTGGAGGCGATTTGGGGGAAATCAACTCCTGAGTAGCTGGTCACCAAGGTCTGGTAGGTTGGTGTGCTTTTGACACATCGCTAAAAGAAGACCTCCGAGTGGCCGATGATCTTCTGGGCTTGAGTCGTGTTAGCCTAGCTGTCAGTGGCGGAGAAGCCCAAGTCAAGGCTGAGACCGTGGTACTCAGCTCTATAGCAACCCATGAAGAAGCCGAAGTCTTTAGCTGCTGTCTTGTATGTATCTTGGAGGTTAAGGATGTCAACATTGTCAATGAGGCACTCAAACATGACTGAGTCAGATTCGATCTGGGGATTGTTTGGTCTGTGTAGAGACTCCGTGCATCTGATCACGGCATCATTGTACGTGGCTAGACTCGCTACCCAGTCCTCATTGGAGAAGATGCCCTGGGAGAAGACCAGCTTAGCGAGAGAATTGAGTTTCTCAGGGGAATTGAGGAAACAACTGTTCACTAGGTGAGCGTACTAGCTGCTAGTAACGTTATCGTTGGGGACCCCACACCCGTCTCTGAGGCATTTCGCTGACTGCTGGATCACGTCACTAAACAGCATTAAGTTGGTTCTCCTGTCGGATTGGGACTCCCCGACGGCAGTATTGAGGCATTCTGTCATTTAACTCCCCAAGACGTCAAAATGGGCTTAAGTCTCCAAGGCGGCCAGGCAGGAGGAAAGGCCCTAGATGTCTTTGAAAAGCTAAGTCTGGGAGTCTGAGAACCGACATTGGATATCCACTAGGCACTCAGAAGCTGTGCTCATCCATTTGAAAGCCCCGAGTCCGTTGACGCTCTCTCCTCCAGACCTCTTGGTTCCGTCTTCCTTGTAGAGACTGCGCCTTAAGCACGATAAGAAGCTCGAATAGTCCTCAATGTCTTTCACCAAGTCTAATGATATCACTCCTGACAACTCTAGCCCATCAATAGGGTCCCAGAAGCAGCTGTTGTTCTGGCCAGTTGCATTTTTGAAACTGTTATCCAAGTTGATGTCAGCACCAAGCACTGACACCATTCTACTGAAGCCGGCATATGGGATATAGAAAATGTCATCCCACTCACAATTGAAGAACTTCCCTAGCTGGTCACTGAGATACATGAAGACTTCGAGGCCTTCTGTGGGTAGTCCACTCGATTCGACGATGATGTTCACGTTCGGGTAAGTAATTTGCTCGGAGGAGGCCACCATGTTGGAAAGCCCACTTGCTGCACATAGGGAAGGAGTGAAGTGACCCAGGAAATCAGCAGTTTCTGAGACTAAGCTGTTGTCTTCAACCTCCTTGATACACTGTACGAAGGTGGTGTACACAGTGCAAGCCCTGGGGCTCTCCAGAGTCCCAAATTTAGTCGAGGCACTGCCATCAAGCTCATTGCTGACAGCGATGGTGGTGTTGTAGCAGCGGTTCATTTCTTCAATGGCTCCAATAAACTTCTCGAAGTAAGCCGTCTCTCTGAAATGCTCTCCCTTGATGGAGAAGGCTTCGAAACAACAGGACACGTTATCGTAGAGCTGAGTGACTCCGAACTTCTGATCGTTGACTCCGCCTTTGCTCCCCTCAGGCTCTTGGAGGTTGAAGAACACCTTTGTCTGCTTGTTGACGCATTTCATCAAGTCCAAAGACACAGTGTCAAATTTCTCCTCTCCAGTGAAGAACCTCTTGCAGATGCTGGCAATAAGCTTGTAGATGTCTTCATTGTTTTGGTAGGTCTCGGCATCGTATTTTCGGATATCCTCATAGGCATTAACTATGTTCTAGCTGAAAGGTAGTACTTCTAGCATGGTCTGCTTGAAGTAGTCCATGTTGACCACACAGCTGGTCCCTCCAGACACTTGCTCGTACTCTGCACAGGCGACACAAGTGGCTGTTCCTCCGCTATAGTCTACAACAATCTTTTTGTTCCCTTGGCAGGTGTTTATGCAGACTCCGTTTGAAATGTAGAAGCCTTCTTTGCAGGAGGTGCAGGCGAGGGAGTCAGCTGCAATTGAGGCACATGAAGCTGACACGTCTTCACACCGAGAGGCATCTACCAGGAGCTTGAGGTCACCACAAAGAGAGCAGCTCACGCCGTTAGTCTCCTTGCAAGACGAGTCCATTTAAGCGCATTTTCCGTCCACCTTTATTAGATTCTTTTCTGTAGAAGTGCAGTCTGAGACACATTCCTTCCCCGTAATACTGAGTACTTTGCTGTTGCTGGTGCAACAAGAGACCTTGCACTCTGAAGAGGCATTGGGGATGTCTCCGCATTCACTAGAGCAATCGACAGGCTTTTTGGAGCAGATTCCTTCTGCCTCAAGCTAGTAGCCACTTGCGCATTCTACGCAGAGATACGGGAAGAGACATTTCTCACAGTTAGGGGTGCCACACGAGAGGCAATCTCCGCTCATAATGTCTAGCCAGCCACATGAGGTTGCTTTGCAAGTGAGCTA
>JAGYYK010000039.1:0-11284 GCA_021441645.1 Uronychia binucleata
CTCAAAGACAAGAAGAAGAAGAAAAATCTAAAGAGCCGGAGTGTGGAGTGTGAGGGAATATCCGAGAGGTACGCCCCCTATGAGCCCTGTCTAGTTTGTGGACAAGGCCCTTAAATCCATTGCCACCTTTAAGCAGCAGAAACCCCAAGAACAGAACAATCAGAGTACGTTGTTCCCTTGAACTCTCCCAGAAGCCCTGGCCAATCTGATTGAGACCCTGATCCAGCCCCTTTACTTGATATTCGAGACCAAGACGGCAAAGCTCTATGTCAGCGCTCTTAACTGCCTCCAAAAGATTGCCATGAGCAAAATTTTGACTGATGTACGCCCTCTTCTGACATCGTCTAACGTCCCCAGACCTAGGTCATCAACACGATCCTAAAAACCCTCAGAGACGCTTGTTGCACCGTCATACCAATAGGGGAGGCTCCAGACGAAATGGTGCAGATCAAGACCCTCTAGATCATCCTGATTTTCCTGAACCCTCAAAACATTCTTGTCTCCCAGGAATTCGCTGAACTGGTACGCATTCGTAAGCTCTAGGTGATGACGATGTGCTTCAAGCTCTTCGACTACAAGAGCAGTGTCATCAAAAACACTATGTACGCCACAATGCGGCAGCTCTTCTCCATCACCTTCGAGGCCTTCACCAACTACTGCCTCGAAAAAAATGGGAATAAGCCATCTACAAGCCTCGACGAGAGTGAGTTCAAGCGATTAGACTGCTCCCTTCCTCCTGAGGTCATCAAAGATGTCATGAGCACGACCCTATTCAAGTAATCGAAGCCTCACCACAGGGTGTGTCTTGACCTCTTGAGAAACCTTACTCAGATGCTTGAAGGGAAGATGCCAAAATTCTAGGAAGCTGGCGGCAAGCCAGGATCATCAGTAAAGCAGAGTGTCCTCACTACGCAGAACCAATCCATATGCATGGGCATGGATATGATAATCGAGGTCCTCTTGCAGACTAGAGGCCTCTTTCTAAACTTCCCGGACTTCATCTAGGTTTTCGAGTATGAAGCCATTCCCGCCTTCGAGAACATGTACACCACACAAACACTCCCATCCACAGGGAAGAACGACCCCGCCGAGTTCGCTATTAGGATCAGGCTAGTCAAGAGCACTACTCTGATCATGAACTACCTCAACACTGGGCTCCATCTGTTGACCTACATCTTGGCGGACGCTGAGAGGAGAGGCTCGCTTCTCTCCTGGCAAAACCTTATTTCTCTTGAAAGCGTGTCCTCTGTCCTTGACAACCCAGGCCTTGTCAAGAAGTTTGCTACTTACAAGGTGCTTAACCAAGGCTCTGTGAGAACTTTCCTTAATAGCTAGCTTCTTGAGATCGTTTTGTCGACACTGGCGAAGGGCATCTAACTAAATCTTAAAGACGAAGCTATGACAACCACATGCATTATGGAAGGAGTTTCAACTCCTGGGGCATCCACTTCCTCAGGGAGCTCTTCAAAGCAAGGATAGAAATACCAAAAGATCTTAGACAGCTATGCTGCTTAGGCCTACGACTCCGAAATGCTTTTCATACCGCAGCCACCAACCCCCCAGTCAATATTCAAGCTACTAAGTAAGTGGTCTCTCTTAGATTCAGTCGAGGGAACAACCAATCTAGTCGACACTTTGAACATCCTTTTTGAGCAGGTGGTGAGCGTGAAGCCTGCCAAGTCTGCCTCAGACATCCCAGCTGAGATGGTTGAAATGAGTGAGCTCTTGCTGGACAAGAACTGGAAAACCATCTTGCAAATTCTCTCCATGATGCTTGGCAACCTGAAGGACGAGCAGTGCCTTCAAAGCCTCCTCAACTGCTACCAAACCCTCATCAACATCAGTGGCTGTGTGTACCACGTCCCCTCAAGAGACGGATTCCTCGCCTCTTTGTGCGGATTCTGCACTAAAAACCCAGTGACTCAAGAACGAAAGAGCGATACCGAAGGGACAGGAAACCGTCCTTCAAGCGCCTCTCAGCAGATTCAGAAGAATTTTGCCGAGAAGAACGTTCACATATGCAAGACCCTCTTCAACATTGCTCACTGTCTTGGGAGCGTACTCGACGTCAAATCATGGTTCCTGATCTTGGAGACAATGCAGGACATTGAAGAATAAATAAAGCTATTTAGCTCAAAAATTGTGGCTGGGGCGGCGTCAAATACAGGTGGCAACGAAATGAAGTCAGGAATAGATTTCAATGACTTGAAAAAGAGAGTCCAGGACAACATGACAGACTACAACATCATTGAGGAGGCTAGGAAGAAGAATCAACCGAAAAAGAGGATATCCTCAAGGAAGAGCATTCCAGGGTTAAACCCAGGAGAAGAGGAAATTGAGGCTGATGGTTCTGAGGAGAATTTAAGAAATCCGATCCCAGTGGTGCTGGATTAGACAACCGCCTCAAGGTCCAAGCACAGGCAGCAACTGAGCCTGATGAAAGCCCAGTCCTGCTCTTTCCAGAAGGAAAAGCAGAACGAGTCGTTCACCCATTAGCGTCAATTCAGCTCCGATCTGGGTGGATTAAGGACCTCAGAGCCTCAGAGAAACCAGATCACTAGCTCTGCATTTGCTCCCCTTTACGCTGCTGACAAGCAGAATGAGGCCCTCCTTACGCTGCACACAGACATCCAGATCCTTTCAGCTGCCCTTGACTCTCTCTTCACAAGCACTCTCCTATTTGACGATAGTTCCTTAGTTGAGCTCATCTCTGCATTGGGGTAGCTCACAATGAAAGTTCTTGAAAAGCTCTCATAGAAAAAGGCCAACACTGGTCTAGGGCAGAAAAAGCCAAATAGAAATTAGTCTGAAATCGTTGCCGAGAGCGAGATTTCTCTCTTCGGTCTAGCTAGGATCGTTGAGACTGCCTTGGTCAACATTAGTAGAATCGACATCATTTGGAACCAGATTGTAAGGATCCAAATAACCCAGATCGCCTACATTGACCTCCTCGCTAACTCAAAAATTCCTTCTCTTAGGAAAAACGCTGTGGATGCCATCTGTTGCATCATCCTTGAGGTGTTCAACCAGCGGAAATTCCTCTTCCAAAAAGCAGAAGGCTTGTCAGAGAGTAAGATCTCTTTTTATACAGACGTAGAAACGGATGAGAAATGGGCAGGGAACACATGGCAGTTCACAGTGCTGAACCCTATTTGCGAGCACCTTAACAGCGGCTTTTAGAGCAATCAGGAGATTATTTTGAAATCATTGGAGAAGATCGTCCAGGTAGGAAGGTCTTCACTGCAGAACTGTGGGTAGCAACTCCAGAGCGAGGGATGGAAAGTGATCCTTCTTGCTATTACCAAGAGTGGGGAATTCGAGAATGAGACACTGGTGAATAGCGGCTTCAAGGTCCTTAAGCTTATCATTAACTCTTTCCTTCCCTCCCAGAATGAGGAAAATCTCTGCCTTGTGATCAATGCCGTGTACAAGTATGCAAAATTCATCGGGGACAACATCAACAACTCGCTCACCTCAGTAGGCATGTTTTGGAATCTCGCAGATTATATTGGAAAATTGGTAATTTGGTGAATGACCTGACAGAATGCCCAAGAGGAGGTGGGGTTGGATACTGAGAAGCTCTGGAACTCAATTATTGATAAAATCAAAGAGATGGGGGACGATTTCAGGGTGGAAGTCAGAAGAGCCAATTTCCACACATTAGAAAACATCTTGGTCAACCGAGGCTCCTCCATCAGGTATGCCCCCAGCTCACTTTTCAGCTAGCAGACTTGGAACTATATCATGAAAAATGTGCTTCTCATTCTTTTAAAGGACTCAACCCAAAACTACATCGAGGCGAAGAACTTGAAGAACCCTAACAAGATAAGCAACGCAGGGAACGAGCTCTCAGCAGCTCCGACTCCCACTTTCTTTGTATGGCTTGTTAAAGGAAGGGGTGGGACAAGAAGACAGGAGGAGCAGGTAAAAGAAAGCCGCTCCTGGACGATGAAGCCATCATGAACTCCCTCAAAAAGCAAGACTACGAGCAATGGGAAGAGTCTTGCTCCATCCTCGTCCAAACCATCACCAGGTCTCTGAAGAAGTATCACCAGTTATTTGGATATTCTGGAGAAAGCGAACGGAATTTGAATACCATCTGGCAGATCACTAATGGGCTCCTTCAACAGCTTATTCACAATGGAACCAGTGAGCTTATCATTGAGATCTTCAAGACCATTGAGGAAATTTTGATTAACTTTGTATGCTTTTCTAACCTCCAAGAAAGCCATCTTTTTCTAGAACATGGGGATCAGCTTCAGTGTGTTCGACGAGGTCAGGGAGTGGCTTGGCAGCGAACGGCAGGAGTCTTCCTAGAAGAAGCCAATGAATTTGAAGCTCTCTCCCACCCTCCTGGACGCCATCAAATTCCTTTTAAATGAGGAAAATGCTCATAATACACCCATTCTCAACAGAAAATACCTCAGCAGCCTCTTCTCCTTGCTTCAGAAGATCATCCTTTGCTCGAAAAGCTCTGAGGGCTTCCACGGGATGGCTACTCCTCACAAGCTCTTGGCTGAAGAAAGGGTCACCTTTGACTTCGTTGAATCGATTTCGGAATTGTTCATGAAGCTCAGGTCCCAGTGCACAGACGTAGAAGGAGAATTCTACATTACAATCGAAAAGGCTTTCCACTACTACACAGAGTTCCTCATCACCTTTGCTGAATACAACCATCTTGAGCCCCACACGGAGGCCTATGTCCGCAGGATTTTTAGCATCATTACCAAGTTGATCATCACCGGGGTGCTCAGCCAGGAGGTGCTTAAAGAGATCATCCCTCTCCTGTTTGCCAAGATCGACTAGCTCATCAACCTAAGATACAACAACGACGCCTGTATGAGCCTAGTCTTCCCCTCAAAGGGTATCTACACTCTTTTCTACGTTATCGGGGTCCAGGCCCTCCAAATCTGCTCCTATATAATAAACCCCGTCTCTTTCAAATAGCGAATGGTCGCTCACTTCAACAATGCGGAAAACCAAAAGATTTCAGTCATGCAAGCCTCTCCTTTCGGAGCCAATGTGGGAGCAGGTGCTTTCGGGATGGGGAGGAAGAACTAGGATGACTATTTTACCTCAAGCAGCGACATCATGTTCTCAAGCCAGATCGATTATGCAATGGATGACCCTTCTCTGGTGAAGGACGACCTCTACATTGACCAGGAAACAATGAGTCTGATTTGGGAGCAGATCCGCAATCTCCTAGATTCAGCACTGATTTTCTACCGAGAGAAGACTCTTACCCACAACAAGGCTGTGATTGACGAGGTCTCTAAATCGAGCACTGACCTTGATATGCAGGTGATGAACTTCATAATCAACTCCATGTTGCCAAACTGCTGCGACTCTGCCAACGGCGGCGAGTTAAGCAAGAACCTCCAGCACACCCTTGTCAACATCATTGACAGAGGCTGCAGCAGCTCTGTATACACTGGGGTGCCATCGTCTTCCGCAGGTTCAGGTGGTGGAGCTTCAGGATCTGGCTCAAACGCACCTTCAAGCCAAAACTCTCTCTCAAGGTTTTGCCTGAACAACTTATTCGAAATGTGCAGGTACATTCCTGGTGAGGCCAGCAACAAGAACCTGGCAGAGATTAAGCTCAAAATTGCAAGAATCACTACTCCTGTCTTGATTAACAGATGCAGAGACACCTTGAAGAAATTCATAATGGATGAGAAAAAGAGTGGGTCAATGAGCCTCTCAAGACAACGACTTAACGAGGCAATTTTCATTTTAGAGAAGATCAAGACTTTGGAGGTCCATCCCAATTTGTTCAAAGGCCAGGAAGAGGAAGGGGATGAGAGATCAGTGTCTATGCTTAGCGGAAAGAAGAGTCACTTGCTGCACCTCATGCCGCTCTTCGCTGAGTGCATAATGAGCAAAGAGGAAGAGATCAAGCAACATTTGAAGGACATTTTCTTTGAGATCTCGAAAGATCTGGGAGTTCTCAATACCCCCAACCTCTTCGGAGAGACAGGACAAGGCCAACCCCTACCGACTTTCGGGGGGCAGATGAAAAATTAAACAGAACCTACTTCGATGGTGGCAGACAGTAGCGGGATTCAGTCATCGGGGACTGGAGACAGCCAAAATTATTGATTCGATTTAATTCTTTAATGAATTCCCTGCTTCTCGGAGAAGGAATCCGCTTCGTTTCCCTCATTAATGTCTCGGCTTCAGATCTGGGGCTTCTGGATAGGAGCGCCCGAATGGATCCCCATGTAAGAATCTCCATCAAACTTCTAGTCCCTTCCAGGTGTCTCTTCTGTGTTTGCCAGCTTGAGCGAATGCTCTTTTCTTGACTTTTTCTTCAAAGACTTTGATGCTGATGTGATAACATTATCCACATCAAAGTCTTTGTATTGCTCCTCCTCCCTCTTCGCATTCTCAGAGCCTTTTCTCTGAAGAGACGCTCCTTTTTCGTGTGTGGCAAACTCATCTTGGTCTTCTTGGATGTACTCGCCAAAATCGTCATTAAAATTTTTGTTAATCTAATATTTTGACCTCTTCTGCGATTCCTTTTTGCTCCTCCTTCTATCAGAGGAGGTGACCTCGTCCCCTCTTAGTTTTTGAGAGTAAATTGAAGAGATTTTCTCCATTTTTTGCTCGTTTGAGAGTTACTTGGAGTTCTATGTCTAAAGGTCAAAAAGGCTTACGTTCTTTTGAGGACTCCATTCTTTGAACCTCTTGACCAAGGTCTCAGTGTACGGAGAATCATCGAAGATGTCATCTTCCTTCTTTATTATCCTATGTCTTCCTCTGTAGGATTTATCCTGATGATCCTCGGCATAGCCATATGCATTAGAAGCTGTGATGGGCTTCGTGCTCATTCCTGGCTTGGAAAGCCCTTTCATTGCTCTCTTCTCTGTCCTTGTGGAATTCAAGAACCCCACGAAGGAGCCTTCATCGCCAGTGGTGGCTCCCACACCCATTGCATCTCTCCCGCTCTTTAATCCATGGGAGTCTTTTGTAGAAACTCCTTCAGCTGTGTCTTCCACTCTGCTCCCAACTCCAGTGAGAGTATTAGGGGTGCCTCCTTGAATCACTAACTTGCCTTTCCCAGCAGGCTTCCGCTAAGGAGCTTCTCTATCGAAACTCTGGTTGTGGTGATGATCTAACCCAAAAAGCTTCTTGGCATCCAGTCCATAGATAGACTCTACGTCATTAATCCTTTCTTTCATCTTTTTTGAATCTTCCAACGACGCTCCAGCTACACTTGACTTTTCAAAGTTCCTCTTAGGGCTTCCATTTTTCTCAACCACGGGACTATGTGAGATTTGCTAGGCTTCATAGGATGTCCCACTGGCTCTCTTTCCTTTCGGAGGGTCGCTAGAAGGAACCCTTTTCTTCACTTTGTTTAACTTGAGGCTCTTCGAGTAGTTCGTCATGTCTTCCTTTGGGTAGTAGACCATATCTGCCTCCAAAATTTCTTCACTGTCGTTGGGAAGAGCACTCTCGTAAGGAACGTTAGGCCTGAATGTGACCTTCTCTTCATCGGGAAAGTCACTAGGATGGTGAGAGCAGAGTTCAGCGTTATCCTCGTTAGGTAAAGTTTCTAGATGGGGAGTTTATTCGGGTGCCTGCTTAGCGAAATTGCTTGCTGTCTATGCTAAAGGCTTTGTGTCCTCACCCTCGTCTTGCTTTTGTCCGGCCTTGGTCTTTGCCTTATGACCCTTGACTCTTGTGGGAACAATTATCAAAGCATCAGTGGCTGGGAGTCTGTCAAGGATGCCCTTGTCTTCTCCTTTAGGAGACTTAGATCTCATCCTGCTTCCAGTTCCTCCTTGCCTGGCATTGTCTGGCTACTTTGGAACACTTTGCTTTGGGACTGAAGTCTTCTTTACTGGCTAATGCTTTACAGGCGCTCATTCAGTAGATTCTTTCTGATGCTATTTCTGGCCTTCTACAGACTTTTTCCTTTCTTAGGAGACTTTTGTCTTCTTTTTCTTCTTGCCAGCTTTAGTGGCTTCAGAGACAAGAGCACCTCCTGTAACTGCTGCCGCATCCCTAGCAACATTCACGTTGTTAGACTCACTAATGACTGACTGCCTTGCGGACCCATCTTCTTTCTAATCGATTGTCTCTACCTAATCCTGATTTTGCTTGGTTAAATGCTCTTCTTAGAAACTCGTATTCCTGTCATCTTCATTCTCACTTCTCTTCCAGTCTTAATGAGCTTAGTGCCTTTCTTCCTACTCTTCAGCCACAGCTGCACTGAGTACGAGCCCTGATCCTACAACTGCAGCAACTTTGCCGATCTCTTCAATGTTATCTCCAGGAACTCCGGCGAAGCTCATCTCACTCAGCAATGGCTCCTTCACCTCTTTTGGTGTTTACTAATTCTTTGAGTGGACCTATTTAGACTTGTATTGAAATGACATCTCCAAGGCAGGCGGAGGGGGAACAGCCTCACTCAATTTGCCAGAGTCCATCTGCTTTAGGATCTCCTGAGCCTCCTCATTGTCTTCTTGAAGATCTGAGATGTCGTGGGGAGGGGACACAATGTGACTCATCTCAGACTCTTTCTCGTCATTTGCTTGATCTTCCTCCTCCTTTATCTAAGCAGCTGTTTCAACTCCTTCGTAGCCGTTTGAATTTATTTCGTTTTCAGTCTCTGGTTAGGCTTCTTCTTCCTGCTCAATCGTCCTCTCTTCCTCATTGATTTCCTTTTCCACATATTCCTCTGGGAGCTTTCCAACTTTGTCAATTTAGATCCTTTGCGACAGAACAAGGGCAGTTTGCCTGACTTCTCCTGCATCGACTTCTGCTTCCTAAGAGTGCTTTTCACCTTCAGATTTTATGGAGTTGTAGCTACTAGGGGGACGGACCACAGTCCTTTCAGATTTTGCTGATCCGTGTCTTTCACTAAAGATAGCTGCCGCACCAAGGAGCCCTGCTCCAGCACCAAGAGCAGCAGCTCCAGCACCAAGAGCAGCAGCTCCAGCTAAATTTGAAACATCCGCATTTTCTCCATAGAAATGCCTGCTGTGCTGGTCAATAGCAGACAAATTGGGAGAATTATTTCAGGTATTTGCTAGTTCTAGTTATTCCTTTGAGAAAAGCCCTTGAGGAGGGTTCTCCCCCTCGACCTCTTGCTTCTCCACTACATGTTCAACGACGTCAGATGCTTCTTGGGGAGAGCTCTGCATCAGATAGTCTGGAGATTTTTCTGGCGGAGATTCGACCTCAGGCAGATTCAACTTCTACTCTATCAAAGAAGTGTTCGCCGACTTCCTGAAACTATTGCCATGAAGGGTGTCAGCTTCACTTCTATCAACCTGCTCCTCTATGTCGAAAACCAGTTCTGGTGTTTCCTCAATATCGAGAATGACAGGCTTAATTTCAGTCTTCTTCCCAGAAGGAGAAGTCGGCTATTGCGAGTCTAGGTCTCTACTGAGCATCATGAATGATGCCTTTTTAAGAACATTGAAGTTGTTCTTTCTAAAATTTCTGATGACCTTGTCGCCTCTCGGGCCTTCAAAGGCCTCGTAGACTGTCCTTACTAAGAACAAGTTGTAATCACACATGGTGTCAGTGATTTAGGGCTTTGTGGACAAGTCTTCAACTATCTCAGGAACTGTCAGCAACTGGTTGACTTGCTTCTCATCCATGAAGTCGTCGTATACAAGAAACCTCAACTGTGACTCATCATTGTTTTCCTTCTAGTCTATCAGACTACTGGGATTCTGTTGATCTTCCTGTCCTTGAGACTTTAGCAAGGTGGCATCGTCTTCCAAGTCTGTCATTGTCCTATCAGTTCTCTCAAGACCTCTGTTAGTAATCGATCTTTTGTGCTCGAATCCTTTCACTTTCTCCTTCTCATCGGCAACAGAAAATTCGTGCTCATCATCTTCTTTTTGGAGATGCTGTAAGGAACTTGACTGGTCTATTGTCTTTTCCTTTGTAATGTCCACTGGCTTCTTCTGCTGAAGCCTCCTGTAGCCATGTCTTTTGGCGTAGTGGCATTTAAAGAGAGTTATGGAGAAGACGACAATGTTCCTGAAGATGAAAACGTCCAGAAACGTTCCCACAACAAAAATGACAAAAATTCCTCTTGACAAATCCTTGTTGAAGGTGTAGGTGAGGTAGCAGCATAAAGCAGTGGCAAAGGTGCTTATGAGGACGAAAGTAATTAGAAGCGCCACTAAATAGGAAGAGACATTGGTTGTTGCCACGCTGTTCATGAGATTTTCATCTCCACGGAAGTGCTTCCCCACCACACAAACAGCTTCACTTTCCTTGATTGCTCGTGCCTAGGTGTCGAATTTAGTGCTTTTTTGGCCCTCCGTATGGAATTCAAAACTCTCCTCGTTCCTCCCTGGATAGTCCTTCATATGCTCTTGGTCTCTCTTCGGAGACTAAGGAAATATATGGGAGCTTTCGTTTGCTTTAGTCTAGTTAACGCTTTGCTCGTCATTCAAAGATCTCCACATTGAGAGCTCTGACTTACTAAGGAGAATCGGCATTTGCCCTGCAGACTTTCTCAAAGTGTTCTGATTTCTGGTCCTCAAATAATCAGGGTTGCCAATAGAGGGCTCTTTTTCCACTTTCAATGGTTCAAATTTAATAGGAGTTTCATTCTGGTTCCACTGTGTGTCTTCGATGGGACTTTCGTCGTGGGACCTGTGGAACTGGAAGGACTCTTCCTCCTCCTAATTATCAACTTCTTCTTTTTCTCCTCCCTCTCTCTCATAGTCCTCCATTGAGCCTTCTTAATGCATATCGTCATAGGCTTGGAAGCCAAAGTCATTTTAGGTATCGTCAGGTAGTTAGTCATAGGTCCTGTTTTCTTCCTCCTCTGCTGCCTCTCTGATCTGGTTGGGAGACAAATAGCCGTGCTAAACAGCAGCTTGGCCTTGAGAGTTCCTTTTCCATCCTGCGGAGGAGTTCCCCATAGTGGAGACATATTCTAGCTAGCTTTGTTACCAATAGAATCCACCGTTACTCTTTTTCTGAGAATGCACCCACCAGTCTTGCCTATCTTGGCTCCTGAAGGCCTCAATCGCTCTTTTCACATCCAGTTCGTAGAGGATATGAATTCCTTTTATAATGCCTGCAATCCACAATGCAGCCAACAAGCCCACCAAAAACGAGTACCCGATCAAGTCTCCTGCTGAGATCATGAGTTCTGAGTTTCCACTTTGATAGGTTGAGCCAGCAACAAGCACTGAGAAAATCCACGAGCTGAAACACCCATACACATTGATCATGTTGTATAAGGAGGCTTTTGGTTTCAACAGATCATGCTCGTCTAGCGGGGTGTCTTTGGAACCCCCACATCGGG
>JAGYYK010000040.1:0-11163 GCA_021441645.1 Uronychia binucleata
AGTGATGGTTGAGGTAGTGTGGAGGTGTTGGGAAGAAGCTTGGAAATGCCAGAGTGGGAATAGAGGATTCCTTCAACAGATCAGTTAGCCAAGCTTTAGACGACATTCAAGCTTTTGAGACTTCATATGTCCAAGCCTATCTAACTGACCCAAAACGTGTCGAGGCTTGCGAGGGCACTGTCTAAGAACTCATAGAAAGAACGGAGGTCATTAAAGAAATTGGAAGGAAGGTGCACATGCTGAAAGAATTCCTGCAAATCCTCAAAGAAGAGAAAACACCTTCGAGTTCAACCTCTGCCAGGAGGGACATGGAGAGCTCTGCGAACCAGTGCTTTGAAGAGTACAAAAGACTCAGCATTTTGCATAGGAAAAGCCTTAAGCTGTGGGAGTAAGTCATCTCTTGGAAGGCATCCTTGAAGGAACTCTCTTCCATGACTTTCAGTGAATTTGAGGTGGATAATTTCCTGCAAAGTCTCATAGAAATGAGTCAAGAAATTGAAAAGAGGTCTGAAGAAGGCCTCCTCAATGAAGAGTCATCTGACTTTGTTGAAGCTATCATCTCAACCAACAAAGCTTAGTTCAGTATGCATTTTATCATCCTAGGCATGCTTGATTTCATGCAAAATCTGAAAAAAGAGTGCCTGCGTCCGAGGCATTGGAGATAGATCTTCAGGGTTGCTGGCAAGGATTTCGATGAGATGCCAGAACCCACTCAGTTCTCCCTCAAAGACCTCATTGATTGGGGAGTCCAAGACCATTTTGAAGAAATCTATGCGATAGTCAATGTTGCCGAGATAGAGAGTCGGCACGAGGAAACACTCAAAAAAATAAGCAATTTTTGGAAAGAGTCGGCAATTCTCAAGTTCATCCCCTACAAGGAGAAGGGACCCCTTCTGGCTGACTGCGAATTCCTACTTGAGAGCTTAGACACTGATATTCTGACCTTAGAGACCATCCTCAAGTACAACGACTCAGTCCACATATGAGAGGAACTCTCAGAGAAGATCCGAATGCTTAATCGGATGAACACATCTGCTTCTCTCATGATTGACTGCCAGAAATATTACCTGACACTTGAACCCCTTCTGTCATACGATGGACTCCAGAAGTTCATGTTCGAGGACTACAGAGATTTTAGCAACCAGGAAAGCTATATAATCGAGTCGTACAGGCAGATGGAGGAGAATCCTAGTGCCATTTACAACCTATTTGTGAACAATAGGAGCGAGAACTTCGCCGCTTGCATCGACCGACTTGTGATCGTCCAGAAGAACCTGGATGACTTCATGGATTAGAGACGACTAGGCTTCCCTCGCTTCTTTTTCCTCCCAGACTCCTAGTTCTTGGAGTTCCTCCAACTCGCTTCAGCCAATAAATCCCCTGATAAGTTTATTCACCACATCTTCCCAGGAGCTACTAAATTTCTGGTCTCTCAAGCGAATTCAATTTTTGAAAAAATTCCCCCTAAATCAGTTAACGACTACGAAAACGCCGATTCCATTCTCATCAACCCTCTCGATAAAAACATGCACGCCACACTGAAGTCCAATGTTGCAGAGAACGAGAACATTGACGCGAAAAAAGACAAGGAACCTGGCTAATCGACCATGATCCTTGGTCTGGTCTCTAATCTTAAGGACATGTTCATGCTGGACTACCCGGTAGAGATGACAGGCTCAGTTGAGTATTGGCTACAAGGGGTTGAGACCATGATGTAAGAGACGATTCAAAAATTGATTAATGCTGCAGTCAGCAGTTTCCAAAGAAAGCCTTTGGACGAATGGATTTTTGACCACCCACAGCAAGTGATCATGACCACAATTCATCTCATCCTCACCCATGAGATTAACGACCTCTTTGACGAGCTCAAAAAGGGAGAGAAGAACAAAAATGTGGAAGCAGAAAAGGCAGCCAAGAAATCTGAACTCAATGTGGCAGGCCTTCCTGAGGCGGACTAGTTGAATTGTGAGGAGACCAAAAGCAACGTGGGAAACAGGACACCAAATACCAGAGACCTGCTTAAGGTGTCACAGAGAACCAGCACCACTCCTGAAAAATCTCCTACTATCTCTCAAAGTCTCAGGTATGAAGACTCTTAAATCAGGTTCCTAAGAGAAAGATCCTCCCAGTTGCCAGAAACAAGCTCCAGACTTGGGGAAAAGAGCAGCATGGGGCAAATGTCAGTTGGGGCCCCTCAGTCACTTCTCACAAATCAGGTCATTGGGCATCCTGTCGATGGGATGGACGATTAGCAACGCAATTTCATTGAAAATATTTTTGGAAGCGACTTCCAAGTCAGTTTCACCACAGACATCGAAGAAAACACTCTCAAATCTTTGGAAGCAAAGTCCCTGAAAGGGCTATATTTGAGACTGCAGTTTTGGATCACTCAAATCTGCAAGTGTTTGAATGAATGGGTCCGTGAGGACACAATTAGCGTTAAGAACCCATTCACTGGACTGGAGGATCGACCCACCTTCAAGCTCCACCCAGGCCACAGAATGGGGATGAAGATCATTATCTCATTTCTTTCTTACTTCAGAGATGTGGTTGAGGAGCTCAATGTCAGGCAGATTAATGATCCAGAAGACTACGAGTGGCAGAAGCAAATCAGGATCATTTGGAACGGAGGGAACAACGGCTGTAAAGTTGAATGTGGGGCTTGGTGCATGGACCAAGGCAATGAATACATCGGATCAAAGCCAAGACTGATTCTGACTCCTCTGACCAATAAATACTTCATCTTCGCCAGTGCCGCTCTAAGGGAGAAATCCGCTGTCCTCTTTAAATGCGTCCCTAACCACTCCTCAAGTGGGGACGTTTTCGATGAGTTCTCTAGCATCTGCACAGTCCCAGGTAAGCTTTTCACTTGCGGGGAAGACATGACAATGAAGCTTCTCATGCAATACCTGAATGGGGCGGCTCTAGCCTCGGTGTGGATCTTCTTCCACTTCATCGACAGACTGGACTACTCCCACCTTATAACTTTCAACAAGGAGATCTAAATGGTCCAGCAGCAGTTCATCATCTCAGAACTTAGCCAAGAGTCGAGCACCATCTTGAGCAAGAGAGGTAATGTAGATGACTCACCCTCAGAGACTGTCGAGTCTCCCACAAAGAAAAACTTCTCAGTGGAAAAGAAAATGTCAGTCCTGAAGAAGAGCATTAGCATCAGCTCTTCCAGGTAAAAGGTGATCCTTGCGCAGTCCTAAAAGCAGAAAAGCGAGTTTATCAAAGTGGAGAACAATGAAAACAATCAAAAGAAGTCCAATTGCAAATTGAACCCCATTATTGGGGACGAGGAAGTTGAGTCTGGAGGTTTGTTCGGAGACTCAGTTCAAAACCCCCACCCGGACCAAGACTTCGAATTAAAAGAGAGCTCTTCTCAGCCATCTCATCCAAACCAACAGTTTAATGACTATGAAAACTATGAGGATGAAGAAACAGAGCTGGATGGAGCAGCAGAATCGGCTGCCAAAATGCCAGACAGTTTAGACAAATCTTCATCGAAATCCAACAAAAAAATCAACTTTGGAGTGTTTGGCTCAGTATCCTACAACTTCATTAAGAATTCCCCGAACAAGCTGGCAGAACTTGACACCCTCATTCAGAGCGCTTTTCGCTCCTATGCCTTGATCAAGCCAGACTTCCTGCATTTGCTAAAAATCTTACTGAAGTGCGAGGAGTTCAAGAATTACAGGACTCTTGCTTCTCAACTCATCACATTCTTCAACTTGTTCTTGGAAGAGATTAATGGAGACAACGACCTTGTTTCCCAGGACTTCAAGCACCTAATCAAAATTTGCTCAATCAAGCTTCAGAAGTTTATTGCTGACCAATGGGAAGACAAAGAATTCAGGCCAAAAGGAAGAAGATAGAAAAATGAGGCTTCTGAAATGGAGACCAAGGCAGTATCAGAAGGAGTTACTGAGTTTGTGGGTGCATACAAGAACAGGTTTCTCATGACTGCAAGGCTCCCTAGTGCAAGGGAGAAATTCCAAAGTGCCTTGGAAATGTCCCTCTTAGGGGCTAACCTAAAGTTCGTTTCAGACAATGTTTGCTCTGAGAAAGAAAGAATTGGAGAAATCTGCCAAGCACTTAACCTAAACCCAAGTGAACACTTACTCAGACTTTCCCAGTGCTTTATTGAGAGCTTCAACACTTTCAAAGGAATAGTACTCACTGGGCCTATTTGCAGTGGAAAGACCACTCTCATTCGGATTTTGGGCAACTACCTCTTCAAGCATCAAAAGAAAATGCTGAAGAGCACCATACTCAACCCAAACCTCATAGAGTCAAGGCACCTCTATGGGTACCAAGAGCCTCACTATTCAAAGACAGATGGTGTTCTTGGACAAATTTTGAAAGACGGGAACGATGGGGAGGGTATCCTGAAGGCTGTGATTTTTGACGCAGAGATCAAAATGAAATGGGCTGACGTCCTCGTTCCCTTCCTTGAAGAAGCAAATTCTTAGATGCAGTTCTACAAGAAGCACTCCCAAAACTCAGCAGGACTTCCGAGAACCCAGAATTGCTCACTTACTCTCCCTACAGGAATCGTGATCAATGTCCCGCAAGAACTCTTTATGCTCTTCGAGACTACTGATCTCAGAGACCTTTCCCCGAGTTTCCTTAGGACGGTCTGCATAATAAGCACTGAAGAGAATATAGAAAAGGGAAGGGACCAATGGAAAAGTTTGTTTTTGAAGATGAAAATTGAGTCTCTCACCCGTCATGAGAATACTATCTGCTAACTTGGAATGGATTTGAAGAAGGTTGACACTCGTCTAACCAATTTCTTCCTCGGCGTGATCCTTAAGGTCAAGAACATGATCAAATTTGAAGGGATTGACTAGGTTATCAAAAGCCAGATCATCAATTTTTTCAAGCTATTTTCATCCTTAGTTGAATCCATCAAGGACTCGGGCATCAAAGCTACATCAACATCGAAAGGAGAAGAATCCTTGATGTACGCTATTCTTTTCAGTTGCACCTGGTCTTTGGGTGTGTATTTAGATTCCTGCGGAGAAAGAAGGGCCTTTCTCGCCTCCTTATACGACAATCTCAACGTGCTTGGGATTTAGTTGAAGTCCTCTCCATTTGATCTCTTCTTCAACATGGAGACTGCAGAATGCGAGTTTCTGATGGAAACTGCCCTATAAAGCAAAGTCCTGGGTGGCGTTGCTCTTGTCAAAAAGTATTTGCGTGACGAGGTTTTGGTTCCGACTCTGGAACTGGTCAGATCCTTGAAAATTGTGGAAGCCATTCATAGCAGCAACGACAATGTACTCCTCATTGGCAGTCCATCTTCATAAAAATCAACCATTCTGCACGCCTGGACAAGCCTCTGCAACGTAGAGTACCGAAGTGTGTATGTTCCTCTGTCGGTGGTGCTTAGCCAATCCACCATGCTGGGTAAGGAAAGTCGTCAAGTGATAGATATCATTGACAAGCACTATATGAAGAAGAAGAAGAATGTCTACACTCCAACTGACTGGAAAAAAGTGGTGTTTGTGATCGATGATCTCCACTTGTCTCGCAACTATGGTAGAATCGATGGCTTATTGAAAGAATTTGACGTTTTGGAGTACATGAGGCACTGGTCTCTGGCAAACTAGGTCTACGACCCAGAGCTCCCTGGATTCCGTCACATCACAGACTTCAGGTTGTTCATGGCAGCTACTACCAAGTCGAGGAGTGAGGAGGGGCTGAAGTCGGCGTAATACATGGAGGAAGGATCGGCAATTAACAACCGGCTTCTGTTTTACTCCACAATAGTTGGGTTGAATCCACTGGAATCCCAAGCTCTGCACACCATCTTCACCTAGACACTCTCTGCGATTAAATCGGAGTAAGTTCAGATTTTATCTAGATCGCTTGTTGAGAAGCTGTCAACCTCTTTATTGAGAGTCAAAGATTTCTTGTGTGAGATGGAGGAATTGAGCAAGACCCAATTCCATGCTCTCTCCACCCCTTCGTTGATAATCTCAGTGGCCAAGAGCTTGTCAACCATCGATCTCCCTGGCAACTGTCAGCCCTCCGAACATTTCTTTGCCCAGGCTCTAGTTACAGAAATCACCCACTTAATTGGGAGCAGGATCATGTTTCCTTCTACCAAGAGCGAGTTCCTCAAGAGGATCGAGATAACATGCCTAGAAGAGTTCGGGTTAAAGGATTCACTTCTAGAGGCATAGCAATACTCCTCTGCTCTATTGTCAGGAGCCTATATTTAGGCAAACCCTTAGGCAGAGCCATTTGACTCCTTTGAAGAAGCAAAGGACTGCGTCAAGGCCAAAGCAACAGATCCTATTTTAAAGAACTTCATTCACGCTCCAGTAAGCGTTAGAGTAACGGAAAGGATTTCTTTAAAGAGAGTTGCCAAGTCTTCTCAAGAAGCATTCTCAAAGAGAAGAACCATCTGATGCTTGTAGCCCCAGCTGGCGTTGGCAAGTGGGAATTCGTCAGGCTGAGCCAACTCCTGTTTGACTTCCATATAGTTCACCCCACTGCTCCAAAGTACTTCAATACTTTGGAGTTCCTTTCTGATTTGTAGGGCGGCCTTCTTCAAGCCGCCTGTGGGAGACGCATCTACTTTCTGATCAACGATTAAAAGCACAACGACCAAACCTATATGGATTTGGTTAACTGTTTCATCTCAAATGGAGACCGTGATAAATGGATCGTATTTTCAGAAGAGTTCCGGTCAGAGCTGGCTCGAAGTGTGATGGGGAACGAAATCACAGACAAAACGTCTGACTAAGAGAGAGAAAAAGCAATTGATGTTGCTATAGAGCAGATCAATATGAACTTCCATTTCCTTTTTTTGGTCTCCAACCTGGAGAACTATCACGCGTGGGTGCGCTGCTTTACTACCCTGGAGAAACTGTGTGATGTGGTCTTTCTCAATGATCTTAATGAAGATCAGTACAGTGACCTTACCAGGAGCTTTCTTGACGCCCATGATCAGGTGCTCAACCCCCAAGACAAGGTCGAAAGCCTCAACAAGCATCTCAGTCTTGTCCGAACCAACATCAGCAACTGTATCGATAAAACCTTTTTCAATGATCAATACAATAAGGTCCTTCAGTCCCTCAACTCCTCCAAGTTCAAGGGTCTTCTCAACCAGGTGTTCTTCTTGGCAGAGAGCAAAGTGGAAGGGAAAAGCATTTTCGCAGAAGACGGATTTGCTAAGGAGCATCTAAGAAAGCATAATTTTGAACTCAATGTCAATGTTCCATCTGAGTTTTGCTCAAAGAGGCGATATGTTTAGTTCCTCACCTTGTTCATAGAATTCTATTAGAAGTAAGTAAAAAAGTAGCAAATCGTTAGGTTCTCTCAATAGCTCACTAAAAGGAAGAGCTTCTATGAGACCCTATTGATGAAAACTCTCTACTATAGAGAGTACTTTGAACAGATCAGGAAAGAGAAGGAGCTGATCAACTCCCCTCATGACACAACTGTAGCTACCTTTTTTGCGATTAAGGAGAAACTCAACAGGATCAGACTGTTGATACACCGCAAGGAAGTCGTCATCACGGTGAGGGAGAACGAGATCCTGGAACTGCAAAGGGAGCTCTCGAAGAAGAGGAACGAAAGGAAGAGGCTTACAAGCAAACTGGATGAGAAATTTGAGGAGATTTTTAATAAAATAGACTGTATTCCAGGAAAGGAATTTAAAGATTTTTTGGAGGATGCATAGGCAAGTAATGCAGAAGTGATTACCCTCATTGAAGAACTCGGGTCAGGAGTGAAGCCTCAGGACGGGGGAAAGAATTTCTTGCGGTTTAATGGGAAAGGCGTGGACTAGGCTTCAAAGAGATTGGAAATAATCCATGTCCTCAACTTGAGAAAAGAGGAGGATCTACCTTCTTCACTCAAAAAGAAGCTTGATCAGTTTAAAAGGCCTTAGACCAGTAGAGATGGGAGAGAGTCTGCCATTAAGTCAATATTCTCAAGCGTAAGAAATTGAGATGATCGGTAGTATTTGCTCCTCCTTAGAGAGAAAGCAAAGCAAAAAGTGGAGAATGCTGCGCTCTATGAGACAATTGCGCAGCTCAAAGCGAGAATTGTTGAGGCTCAGCTGGCTATCACCTATGCCGAGAAAGATATCTCCGAGCTGAGTGATGAGCTTGACAACTATTATGTCAAAGAGACTAGCTTTGACTAATATACTCAGGAGATTTGCTCCAAAATCGATGAAAAAGATATGATGGTGCTTCGGACCTACGAAGTGCTGAACGCAGTTCTGAAGATTGCCAAAAAGTTTGAATCCAGATTTGATAAGGTCAGGATTCGGTAAAGACACCTGTTGGGAGACAGTATTATTCTCTCTGCCTCCGTGACTCTCCTTGGGATTTTCTCTTTAAGAGAGAGGATAACCATCAGAAACCTAATGGCTGAGACACTAAGCATGGCGGGCATTGAGTCAAGCAACTACTGGTCGGACGACAAAGAGTACTCTCACTGTGGACTTTTCAAGAAGCTACTGAACGAGGGAGAAGCTGAAAAGGCGTTTTTGAATTGCACCCATTTATTTCATGAGTCTCAGATTGCAGAGGTCCTGTTCTGTTATCTCTACTCCCCATCTGTCTCTGTGATCGCAGATCCAACTGGCACCATCGTCAAATACCTCCAGAAGCAGGTGTTTGCCAATACTGTCAGGACCCATGACGTTTATTGCTCAGATTAAAATGCCTAGCAGCAACTCGAGAGTCCTGTTTTTGACTCCAGAAGCTCCGATTGCACATTTCTCTATGACTTAATGGACCTTTCCAAACCGTACCCTCACAAATGCCTAGATCTTCCCTCTCTGCACGCACTCGACCAAAAAATCTAGCCCAGCTTGATGCATATGGATTTCAACACAGCCTTAGCAAGCAAGAACCTCACGATTGTGATGTCATCTCTCTTCTACAGCTACAATTCTGAGCAAGCAAGCAAATTCACACTGATTAATGGGGCTCACATGAACAAAAACGAAGCTTGGATCGACATTAAAACCATCTTTCTTAAGTATTTCCTCCCTGACAACTACGAAACCTTGAAAAACGCGAACTCCTCAATTCTCCGGCTCAAGGAGAAGATCATCAAGCTGGAAAAGAACTTTGAGTCTCTTCTACTGACTTTGAACGATGCAAACTTCCTTTCGGCTTTGAAATTTGAACAACTGCGGAAGTCGATTGACGACATCAGGTAGGCCCAGGAGGAGTACTAGTCCCTCAACAACATCTATCACACCATCATCAATGAGCACCCCCTTTTGGCGTCATACAGCAACATATTTGTCATCGTAAGGTCGCTGGATGACCCATAGCTTTACTATTCACTGAAGGAGTATTGCAAGTTCACTAATGAGATAACGTACTCATGGAAAATTTTCTTGAAAATCATTGACTTGGTTGTCGCCAAGATTATCAGAGACCTGACAGCAAAGTAAGGGTGAGCTCACATATCAAGCCTCAAGCAGAAAGAAGAAAGAGCGCGGGCTAAGAAGGAATCAGGCAACGAGAGTGGGGAAGAAAATCATGCTGCTGAAGAAGGTGGAACTTCGACTCACAAAATGGCCATTGCAGCCCCAGGCAGTGCAGGAGGAGTCATAGGAGTCGGTGGAACCATTGGCACCAAAAAGCAAGTGCAGGAGTCCGGGCTTCAGAACTCAGAGAAGAAAAAGACTGAAAAAGAATTTACGATTGACGAAGAGTTCTTCCACACAGTCATCATGCCATCTCTCTACTCTACGATAATGTCAGGACTCAAACCTGAGAACGTGCAGTTATTCCATCTCCTCTACGCCTTCGAGATCGCACTCAAGAAAATGACTGTGACCATAGAGGACAAAGAGTTCTTCTACTAGAATTTCTGCAAACTTCAGAAATTTAACCTCTGGAGGAACTCCTCCGTTTTGTTCGTTTAGAAAAACGAGCGCATTGAAAAGGGGAAATACATGGAGATCAAAAAGGACCTCCTCAAAATCTACCCTGACCTGCGAAAATTTTTCCAGTTGCTGGAAATCAAGATTGGGACAGAGTATAGGTATGAGCAAGCCGTCGACTTGATCTATCGGCGCCTCTTCAAGGATGAGTTCAAAGATATTTCTTTGATCAAGAAAATCAATCTGGGGTTCTTGTGCCCCACTCAAGACTTTAAGGCCAGTCTCTGCCAATTCATTCATGAGGAACTGTCAACAATCTTCGAGTTCATCGAAGAGCCAATAAAGCTCCATAACTTCATCAAGACAGCCTCCTGGACCCTTCCGGTGGGACTGTTCACCACAAGTTCCATCAACATCGTCAACACAGTCTGTTCCATTGCTAGTTTCTACGGAGTCGGGTTGGAGGTCCTCAGAACCGACTACTATCACTCCTTGAAGAAGACAGCAAACTATTCTCAAAATAAAAAGTTTGAGCTGAATTTCAAGGAGCATAGGAGAGTGCCTAGAGAAGACCAAGAATATGAGGTGCTCACACGGGATGTGGCAAGTGACTACAACCCTTGGTTCGACATGAGACACCCACATCCTGAAAGGCAGGCTGTGAGGGATCTCTATGCCAAGGACGAGCTTGATATTGAGGAGAAACCTCTAACTTAGATGCAATCTTCAATCGACCTGATTGAAAAATGCGCTGAAAACGGGACATGGGTCTTGGTGTCCACGCTCAGGTTCCCTTCTTTCTGGCAAAGGGTCTCAGCGATTTTGGACCAAATGCAGAAGGAAGGCAAAATCGCCAACACATTCAGAATCTTCTTTGACTTGCAAGGCTCTGCCCACTATGAGATCCCAGAGAGTTTCCTCCTGAACCACTGCGTTAAATTTTATCTTGGCCCTCACAACAATGAGGACATGGAAGGGTTCAATGACATTTGGGCTAACATCTTGAACAATAATCTGATCGACCGTAAGCCCCCTGACCTAACCCCAGCGAATGAACTCAAAGAAAGCTATATATTTGAGCCGAAAGAAAGCCAGATTCAAATTGATGTCAACTTGAATCTTTAGTCCTAGATCAATGAATCCTCTCTAAGCATGGTGCATCCACAGCACCTCAATGGTGAGGTCTCCATTGACAAGCTTGGAGGATTCAAGTACAAAATGACCTCAGGCGACGTTGCTACTGATAGCGCTGCAGCCCCCCCGGCCTCCACACTACCTCAACCATCACTCAC
>JAGYYK010000041.1:0-10972 GCA_021441645.1 Uronychia binucleata
AATAGAGTCAGAATTTCTCTTCGTCTTCTTCCTCTGCCTGCTCTTCAGCCCACGCGACAAAACTTCTGCCAACTTCGAGAAAGGGTCCCCAGAGTCTATCGGCTCGTAAACGGCTTCTCCTTTGCTTTCCCCTTCGAAGAACTTGAGGGCTGGCTCACAAGGCTCAGCAGATCCTTTTTCTCCAAGGGCTTCATAGGCCATTTCTTCAGCTATTTGGACCTGCCGTTGCCCTTTTTCCTCAGATCCCTCAAGTATTTCCTCATGCGGGGTTAAACTGTCTTTGCTTTAGGGGACTTTTGTTAGATTTGGTTTACACAGAAGACTGAGAGATTGGCCTCCTTCGCTGAAGGAAGAGGTCAGAGATTGAGCTGAGTGGAATGTGTTTTGCTGGCGTGTGTTTCTGGAGGCTTCGACCTTATTCAGGAACCTGCCGAATTGCTTCCCTTGTCCACCCATCCCAACTCCCCTCCTACTCTCTTAAGCTCTCCTTACGATGAGAAGTTGCCGGGCTAAGAAACAGATTTGTTCATCGCGATCGACGGATCTCCAGGCTTCTGGGCAGTCCTACTGCTCTCTGCCTGTCCGCCTCTCTTCTAGGATTGATATGTCCCAGAAATCCCGGAAAGATTCAGAGCTTCCTTTAAATTTTGCCTACGTATGCTCTTCTTTAGCTGCTAACTAGAGCTGTCATAGCTCGAAATAGGAAACATAGGGTACTGACTCCCTGAGGCGAATGTGGAAGACTGAGATGGGCCCATCGGATCCTTGCCAATTAAAGAGCTTCTCATTCCTCCGTAGTCAGGCCCTCTCACTAAATTTAAATTGCTTTTACTCTTCTTTTGCTCTGAGTCTGGCTCTACGACCAGAGTTGAGGTTTCTTCTTGCTCGTCAATAGATTAAGAGTTTGATCTCTTCTTTTCCATCTACTAGTCTGTGGCCTGTCCACCAATAAGTTGACTAAGGACTTCGTTCATGCGCTCATCCTGAATTTGCACTTTTTCAGGGGACTCACAGTTGCTCTGGTCACTGTTGCTCCTGGCTCTTCCCTTCAATTTCTTCTCGTCCGATCCAAATTTCTTGATTCCGCCCGAGTAGAACTGGAAACTCGCAGGCTTCTCTGACGTGTTCATGCCTTGAAGCATCTAACTGCTGACTTGAGAGCCAGGATTAATTAATCCCTGCGATTTTTAATAACTGCCTGGGTTAGCTGCCCCTCTTCCAAGCTAGTGTGGACTGAACTAGTAGTGCTAACTCCCTCCTCCAGGGTTTTCCATCTACATTTGTGTTCCCATCGACTGGACGGGCTGGAATGGAGGAGCGTGGTAGGAGTGGTCGGCTTCTTACTGCTGCTGCATCATTGCTTATGCGGGGTTCGACCCAATTAATCCTTGGGGAGTGATAGGCACTTTGGCGTTAATTTGGTAAGTATCTGCGAAGTCTTTCCCGCTCTTTAGAATTCCTCCTGGAGATGCAGGGACTGCTCCTGAGGTTGACTGCAGAGTGTGGGTGCTGGAGTTCGTCTGCAAAGTCTGCCCTCCTTCTGGTTTATCGAACAGTTTCTCCTTTGAGGGGATTTTGCCGATTTTTGAGTAGTAATGCTTTCCACTGGTGTTAGACCCTGTGGAGGTGTTCATGTCTTAGTTGGGTGGCTATCCGGGAGCCACTCCCATTACCTGACCTTGCATTTAATTCTACTGCCCTCCAGGCTAAGCTGTGGGAGGCATTTAGGACCATGTCGAGCCTCCATACCAGTTGTGAGGAAAGGGGACCCCAGTAGTGCTCCCGATCGACTCATTGTTGCTTGACGAGCTAGTGTTCATTGCCCCCATCGCTTATGAGGAAGCGCCAACGTGGAAGGCCCCTGGAGGAGGCAATTGTTGCTAAGCCCCGAAGTCTTTGTGCTTCTTTTTCTTAGGGAAGGGCTTCTTGTGCTTTCCTGGGTCGTGAGGGATAACGAGAGGTTGGATGTTGGCTCCTGTGCAGTATTGCTTGTGGTAGTGAGAATACTGCTCGATTACGTGCGGCGGAGGGTTCCATGATCCTGCCTTTCCTTTGTTCCCCTTGCCTTTTGACTGCTTCTAGTACTAAGGCTGAGGAGGAGGCTGGTAGGCTACAGAACCTTGGAACTACGGATATCCTTAGGGAGGAGCCATCTAGCCGTGGCCTTACGGTGGGCCCATAATGAAACACGGCTGGTAGTTGCCAGCTGAATCGATGATATACTGAGGCTGCTGTCCCATCATTTAAGCTTAAGCGACCATCTGCTGCTGTTAGTGGCTGAACCCTCCTCCAGGAGGCCCACCGTACTACATTTGAGGCATCTGGCCAAATGGTCCTCCAGGCATTTGCTGAAAAGGCTGCCCCTGCATGCCTCCACCCATCATTGGCATCTGTTGCATACTGTGGGGGTTCATTTGCATGTTAGAGCTGGGGTTCATCATGATTTGTCCAGGATGGCCCCCTCCACCAACGTTCATCATGTGCGAAGGAAACGACTGTCCTTGCATTTGACCAGAATGCGGAATTCCCTGGTACCCAAACATTTAGGGCTAGCCTCCGAAAAATTGCTGCTGTTGAGGCTGTTGCTGCATTGGCTGCTGCTTCTGCAGGATGAAGGAAAGCCCTGAGACCTGGCTTTAGTGGGCCTGACCGATCGGCTACTGCTGAAAATACTGATCTTCAGTAGAGGGATCAATAGGCTGGCTCAAGGGATCCATTGCTGGAGTGGAGAGAATTTGATCCAAATGCCAGAAATTGAATCCCTTGAAGTACTCTTCGGGAATGTTGAAGAGCGCAGGCCGGTAAGCAAATGTGTTCGGCTTTCCAACAGCTCCGTGGAGAGACCCTCCGAACTGCTATGGTTCGGCGTGAAACATTTTTGACGGGCAAGAACCTCTTTTGAATTTATCCGTCGACTACTGTCAATAGACTCTTACGTCTTCATTGGATTTGTTGATTTTTCTGGAGGTCCTGGAGGCAGAGGAGCACTCGCTGCTGTCGTCACCATGCTCAGAAATACTATGTTGATCCTCATTGTCTTTCTTCGGCTCAAAAGGGCCTTTGTACGGCTCTCTCTGCACAAAAGGATGCTGCATTGCCATTTGAGGGCTCCACCTGGTCTCTGGATCGATTCTGAGGAGTCCTTTTAGAAAATCGATGAAAGCCTCTAGAATCATTGTCTCTGCTGTCAATGATCGCCCCTCACCACTCTCCCTCCTGTCGTTGTTTTTGAACGTCTTGAAGTCGTCAAGGGAGTTAATCCCCTTAAGATACTTCTTCTGCCGCTCTATTTTGCCGTATTCCTGATCGAATTAAATTAGTGTTACTGATTCGAATTCTTCCACGGTCTTGAATCTCCAATCTCCAGTCTCAGTCTTCATGAAATACTTTTCTCTGTTCTTGCACTTGTTGATCATACTCGTGGGAGGCAGCCCGAGCAGCTCGAATATCAGTCCCAGCTAGTTGTATTCACAGTTTCCGGGAAAAAGCGGAATTCCGAGGAAAAGTTCCGCGCAAATGCACCCAAGTGACCACAAATCGATTGAGGACGTGTAAGCCATTCCCAAGATGACTTCCGGCGAGCGGTAGTAGCGAGACTAAATGTAGGAGTAGACGGTGTGGCCTTCGAAGCAGGCGGACCCGAAGTCTATCACCTTCAGGAGGATGGATTTCTTGCTGGGTGTGAGAAGATTCTTACGTTGTCAGGAGGATATTTTCGGGCTTTAAATCGCAATGAATGAGTTTCGCCTCTTTGACAGTGCACAGTGCTTCCAGGATTTGATTGATCATGAGCCGACTCAAATTCAATGAGATTCCGTTGAACTTGTTTTCCTTAAGAAGCTCAAAGAGGGAAGCGCTAAGAAGCTCGAACACGATGCAGAGGTGATTTTTGTGGACGAAGTAGTCAAGCATTCTGACTATATGAGCATCTCCACTTTGGTCATAAATGGTGTTGAGCTGCGGCTCATCAGAAGCGAAGAATACCTTGTTGAGAATTCTGATCTCTACAACGCCCTAGTTGCGATAGGCGCGCTTGTTTTTAATTACTTTGATTGCTACTTGCTCCCTTGTAGTGAGGTTCAGGCACTTCACCACCTGTCCGAACGTCCCTTTGCCAAGGAGGTCCTGAATGAGGAACCTATGCTTCTCAGATGCCTTGGATTACTCTTAGTTCTCTGGATTTATGATGCTGTCATTGACCCTCAGAATATAGTCACAGTTTTCGTTGTCCCATCCGTTATTATAGGTGCCTGGGGTGAAGCCTTGATTACCTTCGCTAGGGTTGGTGAGCACTCGCTTCGGATTCATCCTTGTTTGGTACTTGTACAGATGATTGATCGACTTATAGGTTTCTAACAGATTCTGTGTCATTTTCTTGAGTATCTGCATGGACCGATAAGACCAAAAGGGACCTACATTCTGCTGCTCTTTCTCCTGCTTCTTCAAGCCTTGCAATGACTGGTACTTTGAGTCGTCGCTGGCTTGCTTGTGAGTGTCTGTTCCCTTAGAATAAATAGGATCTTCGTCTAATTTGTCAAGCAATTCTGCAACAAGGCTTCTTTTTTCTCTCCTCCTACTGTCATGGGGAGAATCTCCTCTCGGGTGGGTGGGTGCGATCAGGTTGAAGGCGGATGAGGACGAGCCAATGGCTGGATTGGGTTTCATTGGCGAAAAGGTGTAGCTTGGTGCTTGAACATTCATTATCAGGTTATCTCTTTTTGCTTCTTAATTTTTAAATTATTTATCTCCTTCCCTATTATAGCCCCGCCTCTCCCACTTTTTCTACCCCACCACCTCCCGACCAGTCCCACTCCCCCCATTCAAATTCTTCTCCATTTTCTCTTTCTTTCTCCATTCCAAAATCATGGGGCATTAACCATGCATCCCCTTCTAGAAGGAATTGACCTCCAAGACCCTGCAAGAACTGGGTGCGATCTTTCCTTAGTAGGGCATAGAAATGATGTTGAGAATGCGCATTGAAGGCTCAGGAAGGATGCAGCACGCCGATCTTAATGAAGCAGGATTTAATTGTCGATTAGGAATAGTCTTTGAATTAGAAATGAATAAATATGAGATCCTGGGAATAGTTGGAGAAGGAGCCTATGGCGTCGTCTACAAAGCCAAAAACAGGGAAACCGAGGAAATAGGTAGGAGAGGAGCTAAACCCAAGTGGCCATCAAGAAGTTCAGGGAGAGCGGAGACGAAGACGAGATTGTCAAAAAAACTACATTTAGAGAAGTTAAGATCCTCAGAATGCTCAAGCACGAGAATATTGTTAAGCTGAGAGAGGCATTCAAAAGGTAAAGACCGTCTAAGAGGAGCAGGAAGGGTATCCTGTACCTAGTGTTCGAGTACGTTGAGAAGAACTTGCTGGAAATCCTGGAGGAAAACCCAAACGGAATCGAGGTACTCGCCATTTTGAACTATACAAGCCTTCCAAACTGAAGTTGATTCTCTATCAACTCATGAAAGCCGTCAAATACCTGCACGAAAACGACGTTGTTCACAGAGACATAAAGCCAGAAAATCTGCTCATTGACCCGTAAGAGCAATGCTGATGTGTAGGGCTAACTTCAAACTGAAACTTTGTGACTTCGGGTTCGCTAGAGTGCTGCCTCCTGATTTCGTCCAGCCCCAGGTGAAAGGAGGACACATGACAGATTACGTTGCCACCAGGTGGTATCGGTCACCTGAGTTGCTACTGAGTTACTCACTCTACGGAAAGGAGGTGGACTTGTGGGCTATAGGTAGGCGATGTTCCAACGAAAGGCTGTTTAATTGGAGAGCTTTGTGATGGACAGCCTCTGTTCCCTGGAGACAATGAGATTGACCAACTTTTTCTAATCCAGAAGATGCTCGGCCCACTCACATCAACCCAGAAAGAATGCTTTGCGAAGACCCCAAGGTTCATTGGCCTGAAATTCCCAGAGATCAATAAAATTGAGACTCTAGAGAAGCGTTACCTGAATAAGATGTCTCAAAGAACCCTAAATCTGATGGGAGCTCTTTTAAAAATGGAGCCTTCTGAGAGGCTGTCCAGCGCCAAAGCCCTATATCACCCTTATTTCGATGAAGTCCGGCCGACTAAAAGCCCACAAGCTGCAACAGCCAAAGTTCGTAGTTACACATCAAAAGAGAGGAGTGTTGACAACAAATGAGGCTTCCACTCTAAGATCAAGCAGCAGTCTTTCGCACAGCACCAGTTCAAAATTTAGTAAATCAAGTCCAAGGTAGAGCCCAGTTTATGGCAGGGAAATGAAGCTGACGAAGAAACGAGCAAGTCTCCCCTAACAAGGCACACTCTCTGTTAGTCAAACAAGATTTCGATGGACAAAATCTTCTCCCTCTCAAATGGAGGCCAGTTCGGCACAGACTTTACCTCTGCTAAGATCGCAGATTCTCCTGTCGAAAACACCCAAGAAGAGCCATCAAAAGACTAGGAGGGGGTGCAGAACGGTTGCACCTTTTCCATTTCTAAGGATGGGAACTTCCTCGGAGGGTTCAATCAAGGGCAAAGCCAGATAAGAATCAGCAACTAGACTATGCCAGGGATGGCATCCCTGTGTGATTTCTCGAAAAATGAATTAAACGGATTTTACCCCAACAAGATTGTGACAAAAGCCAATGGGTACCCTAAACAGACGATTGATGAATACTGTTACGACATTTCACAGCCTCAGCAGAGGACCAATGGCGGCCAAACTCAGGGGTCTCCTCATTATAAGGATGGGCACATCATAATGGAGGAGGAAAGGGAGGCCTACCACAAGCATGCTAGAGGGGCAGATGTTGGTCTTGGTCAACACTCAAACTTGAAAATTGGTGTGCAAGGCATTAACAATGGGTCTTGCTCGGGGCCTCTTAGAAGCAGGAGGGAGATGAAGAGCCAAGCGCAAAGTAAATGATCTGAGTTCTTCATCGATCGGAAAGGAGGAAACTCCACTGGCCTCTCTGGAGGAGGCCCTGCTCCCTAGAAGAAAAAGAAGTTTGAGAGTCCTGATTCCTCAATCATGAGAAGTGACACAGGCCACGACTGCCAGCAAGACGACCTCAAGGCTATCCTCTAAAAGTATGGCAGCCCTACCCAGGTCCAGTCAAGCTAGAACAAATTCATGAAGAAGAACACCAAAGGAAGTCTGAACAACGACCAAATATAGGAGCTCACTCTTGGTGTACGTGGAAAGGCGAACAGCAAGGGCTTCATCCATAAGCCATCTAAGCCGCATTCCTTGATGAGAGAGAAGACAGCTGGGCCTGTAAGTCGTTGCTTACCTCAGGGATTCACCAATAAAGTTGGCTGTGAAATGAGCATTGCGAACATTGCCAGCTCAAAGAACATTGACCGAGTATTGGGAAGAAACAATGGACAAGGATTCAGTGAAACTGCCTCGGGGAGCTTTGGGGTCAAGAAATCATAGAAAACAGCGAAGAACCCTGGAAACCTTAACCAGCATCTGAAAGAGAATGCCCCTGGAGATGCCAAGCCTCTTCCTAACATATCATCTAAAGTTAGTCTTTTTTAAAGAAAGAGCAACTCCCAAGTACGGAGAGAGACCATGCGATCACCTGCGACGGCAATAGACTTTTTCGGGCAATCAAATGCTGCTCGCTAATCCAAGCTTCTCTAAGGAAACAACATTCCCCAGGGCGGGATCAATGAAAAATGTATTTTTTACTCTTTATTCGTTGACAGAGTCAATGAATAATCAGGTAATAGGATCACGAGCCTCCAGGAGAAAGCACGAGAGTATAAATCACTTCTAACTTCTTTAAATAAGACCCTAGTAACCAACACCTTGTCCGCCTCGTTCTAGTCTTTCCTCCCTGGTAACTACAGTTACTACTTTCCCTTGATTCTCCCCTCAATCTCAAATTCTGACCCTGACCCCTCCATCAATCAAGGAGATTAAACACAGCCACTTAAACTCAATTACACTCATTCCTCCTTGTCTTCGTCGTCGTAATTGTCAGATTCGTCTTCCTGGTCGTCCACAAGCATCTACTTCTCCTTTGGTTTGGGGGATGTTTTGCTGGAGTTCTCTTATGAAATTCCGTTCTCTGAGGGCTACTTCGGCATGTCTTGAGTTGATTAGTGGAGGCTATCTTCTCCTGAGGGCTATGTCCTTTTTTTCTGTTTGGACTTAAATTCTGCTTTTCCAGCAGCGATGTCATCAGAATTGACTGCAATGAACTCTTTCGAGTCTATCTCCTTGTAATCCTCTTGAGTGTCAATAGATGCACTGTTTTTCCTATGCTTCAAAAGGCCTGCCAGGTCAGGGTTCTCCTAGCTCATAATCATGTTCTCTGGCCTCGCTTGCAAGGTGGCGAGTTAATGACTCCTCCCCTGACCACCTACTGCAATGATCCCATTTCCTCCAGAAAGCAGGTCAAGACTCAGTTTATTTGGATCCTTCCGCTTTCGAAGTGGTTTCAAGTGGCCGTGAGGGACCTACCTCTTAAGTTCACTGATCTTCAACTGATGAATTCTCAGTTCCTGGCATAATCTCTCTCTTACCTGGTCTTTCTCCTTCATCTTAATGCCAAGAAGATTGACCTCTCCTTCGAGTTACTGGATGTTGCTTTTCAAATTCTGCTAGAGCTTTTTATACTTTTTTTCCTCTTCCTTCTTTAGCTCATCTAGCTCTTCAATTTCTTCTTTCACCGAACTCATATGATTCTCACTCCCACCCCCGTTCTCACTCCCCAGCAGGCCCTTCTTCTTCTTCTTCTCCCGAATCACTTGCTTCATTTTCCTGTATTTCTCTTCCAGTTCAATCATGGCTTTGTGCTAAGTAGTGAGGCTTTTTTCCTCCTCCTTCTGCCTTTCGAGAGCTTTCTTCAAATTTTACTTAGTCTTCTGTAGTTCCAGCTTCAGATTGTCATATCTCCTCTCAACGTCTCCTTCTTTGTTGAGGGAGTTGAGTGCCTTGTTTTGCTCCATCTTGACTTTCTTGAAACCAGAAATTTCCTCCTAGAGCTTCGTCTGCTCCAGAGTCTTCTTTCGGAAGTCATCCTCCAATGCAATCACCCTGGTGTGATGGCGGTCATACGTCTCTAGATCGTATGCATTCTCCAGTTTTCGCTTCATTGAGTCGATTTCCTTCCTCATTTGGATTGCTCTAACCTACTGCTGCTTGAGATTGCCTTCTTTCTCTAAGGATAAGGCCTATACTACGTTTTAACTCGTTGTTTTCAATTTCGTGGAGATGCCTGTACTTGTAGATCTCTTGTTCCTTTAACTCCTTCTGTTTGTTGATTTGGATTACTAGCTGCTCGACTAGTGTCTGAAGCTCCGAGCGCATGCTCTCATTTATTTCCTCTAGCTTTTCTGCAGAAATCCTGTATAAAAGAAGCCATACCCTACAGGAAAAGCTGAGCTGGCGGTGGTGTCTCTCACGTTCATTTGAGAATTTGAAAGCTTTGAATTCTAGTCAATTTCCAGAGGTTTCCCTTTAGGCTTCGGTTGTGATTTCCCACCTTTATCAAGGCTTTCATCCACTTTTCCTTGGCTCACAACATCGCTCTTCCTATCCCCTGTTTCCCCGTCAGTAGTGGCTACACCCTTGGAATATGGCTTTCATACATTAGCGTTTGCCCCATTATCTTCCTTGCTTTTGAGGAACTTGCTAAACTCAACATCTGCTTTTCCTGTTTCCGCAGTGCCTAGGGCATCAACCAAGACAGGCTTACTTTGTTTTTGTTGAGGAAGTAAGGGTTGAGATTTGTCTAAATCCTCGCGACTCTCATGGTAAAATTCATCTGGGGGGTTAGGTTGCCTACCATCATAGTCCTCCTCGTAGGTGTCCATATTATTTATTATTTAATTTCCTTTGAGATCCTGAAAGAAGACTCCACCAAAAGAACCACCAATCCAAGTGCTACAGGGAAATTCGATTTGAAGAAGTGCTGCCAGGGGAAGCATTAGAAGGACGCAATGGATACAGTAATGGGAGTCAATATAAACACTATCAACAGTTGGTTAATCTTATCGGGGCTCCACTTGGGCAAGCATCACCATCCTGGCCTTCTCTGCACAGACTTTTTGAGGGCTGTTGCATATTTTTTCAAGGAAGTTGAAGACGTGCTTTGCTAAAAGGAATGAGAAGTGGAGTCAGATCCCTTACAATAGTCATTCTAGCGCTTCATTGTCAATGAGACCTCCTTTATTTTCTTTATTAAATCGTCCTTCTGCTTCTAGTCACTCACTTCAATGGCCTTCTGAATAACGTAGTTGCCGAATTTGTCCATCATCATTGAGGCAAGAGGCTACTCAGATCTTCACACTAAACGCCTGGCTTACTCCACTGTCTTGGACTAGGAACCAATTAGTTCATTGATCAAGGTCCTTCTCTGTCTGTAATCTGTGTTAACCAAGCATTTCTCTATGACGTTGCTGAGGTCATCAGTCTCTCACCTTGCAAACTTGTGAGTACTAAGTTCGAAGATCTGCCCCTTCAGCTTTTCCACCACTGCGTCCTTAGTGGCACTTGATCCCCTTTCGAGAACATGCTGAATGACATAGTTCCCAAACTGATCCTTTGACAGCTCAACGATTCTGCTCATTATTTCATCAAGAATTTTCTTCTTCTGGAGTTGAGCAGCCACTTTACCTGCTCCTCCGGACAATGAATCAGGATTCTCTAGATAACTCTGCATCCATAGGAATGGACTGACATTTTATACACCTTTGCTTCAAGCATCGCGTACGTTCTATTTGAAGGAATCGATGATAAAAGATAGCTTTTCTGAGGGAACCTTCTCAATGCACTTTTGGATGACATGGTTGCCATTTTGGTCGTCAACACACTTCATCACATTGTCTCTGATCTCGTCAATGATGCTCTACTGCTGCTCACCTTAGGTCACCTCTAAAGCCTTCTGGATCACCCTGCAGCCATACATCTGCAGGGAGAACATCAGAACCTTCCCTTTAATCTCCTGGACGAGGGCGTCTCTGTGTCTTTGGGATCCA
>JAGYYK010000042.1:0-10932 GCA_021441645.1 Uronychia binucleata
ATGCCCTCTATATTGGAGATCCTGCTTAAAAGCAATTTCAGACCATTAACGACCATCATACAAGAAAACATCTTGACGCGTTGTTCACAGAACGGCCAGTCGTCCTCAAGAACTACCTCTCGATTCGGCAGTCTTTCAATGTGATCCCTGTCCCTCAAAATGCTGGGATAAGGGAAAACTTGACCAGATTATGCAGTAGCTTTTTCCACAAGAAGAAGGCAAACTTAAGGACCAACCCCAATAAAGCCGATTCCAGGCTTTTCAAGCAAAAGTTTCACTTAGAGAATTCAGAGAGGGCAAGCTCTAAGTAAGCCAAGGACAGATTTCTCCTAACTCGGTCTAATGAAAGGATTCAGAGTGGGAAGCAAACCGAAAACCTTCTTAACGACCTTAACCATTCATCTATGATTTCGCTATTCCAAGAAGGGCAGCCCCTTCTCAAGAACGGGAAGGAACACTCAATAACCTCACTTGGTTCCCGGATTTCAGAAAAATGCCAAGAAAAGGGACAGAAGACCCAGAAATTCAACTCCAAGTTAGCGATGAATAGGCTCACAATGAAGACAATCAACCGCACGAAGAGAGTCTCATTGTTCAAGGAGGTTGGTACGAATGAGGAAGACAAATCTCCAAATCCTTAAGAAAGCTTCAAGGATCTGGTTATTCAGGGAAGCAGGAAGGAAGCGAGGGAAGGAATGTTTTTCCACTGAAGAAACATCTCAACTTAATCAAAGCTCAAAGGTCCAACTCCCTTTGACAACGCATAGGAGGAGGAGACGAAGACTAACGATCTTATCGCTAATGATTCAAATCCCATAATGAACGTCTCTATCAGGGTGGTTGACAAGCCCACTCCCTAGAACTTGACCGAATCCATTGCGTCAGATTGCACCTAAAGAGAATCGCGGCCTCGGAATTGAGAGAAGGAAAGGTCAAACGAGGAACTCGACCCAATCCACTAAATGACACTTTTCGTTGGGTGTTGCAGCGAAAACCGTCTTATCGATGTATCCAGCAAAGTGAAAGAGTGATCCTCCGTCTCTCCACAGCCCAACACTAAGCACGCCACAATGTCCCTTTACAATTCATATAAGCTACAGGATTCTCACATGAAAGGCTCGCAATCAAACCATGAGCAGCATCTGGGGCAGAATCTGGAATAATTCTTGAAAACTTAGAGGCCAACAGAGAATACAAACTCAGAAGACAATTCTACTACGACCTCGATTTTTTGCTGAAAATCATAGAAATGGAAGCGGATTTCGATATCGAAACTCAAAAAAGAGGACTAAAAGAAAGACCAATCTCCCCTCCACTCCCCTTTGCATCCCATGGGTCATCCTGTCCTTTCTGCAAACAAAAGTATTGGGAGCATTTGCACTTCTTACTGAAACTAAGGCAAAGTCTCGATGGAAAGCAAGCAAAGCAAAAGAGATATGTACACAAACATGATATCTAGCAAGATCGAGAGAAGGAAAATGGCCAACAGGAGCCAAGGCGCGTACCGGCGTGACCTCCCAATGACTCACATCTTCTCTTCACCTTCCTTAGTCAACGAGAATGTGGTGCCATTTTTCACCAAACGCATTGCAATCACCAAATCCTCGGGAGCCTCGCAATCCAAATCTCTCGTTAAGAGCAAGTCTAAGCCTCCTAGCTCGGACCCCTTGTCAAGCAATAACACCAAGTTAAATCATTTAAATAGTTAATAAAAGCAAGGGTCTTTTTAAATCCTTGAACTCTCGAACCCTTTGGACAAGCTCTCAGTCAGGAAGGTTGAGCCACCTCCCAAATCAGAGTCTCCTCCTTGTGTAGCGAATACGTCGAGTTCCACTTTATCAATCCTCTCCAAATACAGAAGTTTGTCTCCGAGGTTGCTCTTCCACATCCCTGGCAGCTTAGGACGGACCTTGTTGATGTGAGATAGGTACTCTTCATCCTGCTCATTGAGCTTCCTATGCTGCTTCACCTTCTCTTCCTAAAAGTGGCAGGACTGCATTAAGTCCATGTAGTCGTAAATTCTTCTTCCCTCATACTAGATGATGGTAGGCTTAACGTCAAGTTTTTTAGCTGTAAACCCTTGCATTGAGTTTGTCATCCTCTTGAATGAATTGACTGTTTCCCCCTTCTCAGCCTGTTTCCTCAGTTCAATTTCCCTTTCTTGCTCTTTTTTCTTCAATGCCAGTTCTTTAGCCTTCTGCCTCAAGTTCTACTCCATCTTCTTTCACACGATGCCTAACTCATCAGATGTGTAGTGGTTCATGCTGTTTTGGTCTCTCTCCTTCTCTGTCGTCATGATGTCGAGGTTCTGGGTGAGCCCATCCATCAACAGATCAGGAGAAGGGATTTCAGAAATTCGTGCTTCATCAGGACCTCTTTCTCCTCTATCGAATTTCATCTTCTCCAAAACCTCCTTTTGACTGTGAATTTTATCTTGAATGATGTCCAGTGTTGACCTGTTAGGAGTATACACACACATTTTGACCCTGTCAGCTAGCTTAATGGTCTCCCTTTTGAACAGCCTATTCCCCTAAGGAATCTCTTGGAAGCTCTCTGGATTATCAGGAGTTTTGTTCATGTCCGCTTGCTGCCTTCATACGCTCTCCAGCACGGTCTTCTTGGTGATTATAGGGAATCGCTTGTCCACCGAAGGAATGTCCATCAGTTAAAGCATCCTGGATGATTCCTTTTCCATAGATTTCGGCATTTCCCCCAAAAATGATTCTGTTGCTCCATGGAGTCCTCCTTTCTCCTAGAATTGGTTGTTCGTGAGGAAAATTCTCTCTGTGTTTAGAGGGAGGTTTTTGTGAAGGTTGCTGATACTCTCGTTTCTTTTTTCTCTCTCTCCTTCGATCGAAAAGGTGACGGACTTCCTAGCAGAGTCCTAGTGAGTTTTCTGTTTAATCGGCCCTCCTGCTATAGCCATTTCGATTGGGTACCCTCTCACCTTCGACCGAGCTGAAAGTTAATAGCAATTACTGTATTTTTGCCTCTGGTTATCTGACCTGCACGTGTAGGGAAAATAATGCTTGTAGTTATGCCTGCTCTCTGAGTAACTGTCCTAGAGGGAGAGGTTGGCAGGAGTTTTGCCAAGTGCACCCTGACTGGCTTTGGATTTCAAGTTCGGCAGTTGAGAAATGCTGATCTATGACTGACTTGCAGTTGACTTGCTTGGAGAGAGGATCTTGGTTGACACCTTCTTTAGTGATTTCTGCGATGCCAAGGCTGCTGGGGCTTGAATGAGGGATTTGTTTCGTCTTTGGCCAAGTTCCTTGTCTTAGCTCAATTCTGAATGTGGCTCATCAAAAGGAGAGTTGAGTCTCTGCTCCATCAGCCTCCTAAAAGCTCTTTTTTCCTTCTAATTAGCCAGTCTTACTCTTTTCTTCAACGCCTTCTCCTTCGAAATGATTTATCTCATGTTGACAGGGAACACACGGTCCAGCTAAAAATAAGTCAAGAGAGTGCAAGCACAGCGTTTGGGAGCAAAAAAGGCACTTACCTGGCTACACTCAGAAAGCTTGAACTTGCCTCTGATTTTAAACTTCTCTCCTTCCAGCACATTGGACGAGTTCATCTGCCCAGCTTTTAATCTCGCTGCGATCTTTTAGTGGAGGATATCTGACGATGGTGGCTCGTACTGCATGACGGGGAGATCTGTGACCCCAAGTTGTAGGTCCTAGTTAAGGGACGTGTCGAATGAGATGTTGCTCCTTTGCATATTGGTCGTCTTCATGAGTTCCTCCATTCCGGCTTAAGTTTTATTGATGAAGGGATGAGTCGCTGTTATTAATAGAAATTCAATTGAGTGATCTGGAGTTTAAATGGAGTCCAAGTCAAATATGCGCATCACGGAGGCCAATCAAGCTCCGGTGGAGGGGCCTACTTCAGACGAGGAATCTTTCTCTATCGGTTCCCAGAGCAGTAAGTTTGGTTTGGGCTCATTACCATAGGCGAAAACGACTAAAACGAAGAGGGAGAGGAGGAAAATGATGAGAATGTCTCATAGGAGCGAGAATACTAGTCTTTGGATGAGGAACTGGGGAAGAGCAACAAAATGCAGCCGATACAGCCCAAGGATGACGTTCAAGAGTAACCAGAAAATGAACACTCCAAGGGTGCTAAGAATGAAGCTGAATAGACAAAGACTCTGGGGAAGCTTCCCTTCGACATGAAATCACTTTTAGCGATGCCTACTAGGAAGAGGATTTTGACGACAGGGCCTTATAAGGACCAAGAAAACCCATCGAGGATGAGTGGCATTGGCAGTGACAGGGAGAACCAATCTGAGAAGGATGCGTTCAAAGTAGAGGCTCAGAATTAGTCTAAAGTCGACAGAGGCTCACCATTCAAAAAGCTAAATTTTAAGATGATCAATGGAAAAGTAGTTGGACAGACAAATGCCATCGTTGATCCAGAGTCGTGGAAGCAGGTACAGTCTTTCACAAGGAACATCCAGAAGAGGCAATAGTATAGCTCAGTAGGCGCCCATGAACACAAAGAGAGCAAGGAAGAACGGTAGAAGGGTGCTTCCACTGTAGAATACCCCTTAATCAAATTAGACACAAGCAAGTTCAAGGGAGGATTTGCTCAGCAAGACCTGACTAGGCTCTTGAAGGCCACTTCAGACATTCACTCCCAAATCGTGCTTTCCTCAAATAATCAAAGAAGCAGTTATGAAGAGTCTAAGCCAGTGGCAGAGGAGAGTTCGAAAAAGCCAATTTATAAAATCAGCTCCCCACAACCAGAGAATAATCTCAGGAAATCGTAGCCAAATCATTAGTCTGTTGAAGAGCTAGCCTTAAGAGAGAAGAAAAAGGCTGAGACAGCAAAGAGCAGTAAAAGGTCAAAAGTGGACCTAAAAGAGCGCACACCTAGAGGTGCGCAAAGCAGTGTTAAAAAATTGGATGGTACTGAATGAAAAAGCCAACAGTCACAAGGATCGGTGTAGAAAACGACTTTGGAGCTGGACAAGCTCAAAGAAGGATTACTCCACTCCAGGGTTGCTGGAAAAGTTAACATAGACGACAGAGAGAGTTATAAAAAGCTCGCTAATTTTGAACAAAATGCTAGAGCCAATTTTCTCCATCGCAAGTTAATCGACCCACCTCAGCTAGAGGAGTCAGAGTGCATCATTATTCCATCCGACGAAGAGCAAACCTGGCTAGAGGACTAAATTTTGAACCAAAAAGCAAATTCGAAAGGATTTCATGAGTCTGTAATAAGAAGCCAGGAGAAGTCCCCTATATTCCTCCAGTAAAGTCTTGATAAAGAGTGCTAAGAATCGGCTAATCAAAATGCCTCCTAAGAAGAGGATAATATTGATTTCGAAAATGAGGAGAACTTTGAAAAAAACGAAAATTCACAAGCTTCGTCCATGACCAAGGCCAAGTAAAATAAGGAATAGTCTAGCAATGCTTCGAAGCCAGGGATGATGGGGAAGCTTGTGGAGGAGATTGACTCTCAAGGGAAGAGCTGACAACGGGAGCAGAATGCCTACCCAGAATCTTTAGTGAGATTTGAAGGGACTATGACAGAGACCAAGCCATAAAGGAGCATGATGAGCGGGAAAGGCAAAGAAAACCTCAGCAAAAACAAAGAGAAGCCTTTGATTTTTAAATATCAGGTTAACCTTGAAGAGGAAAAACAAGGAAAACAAGTAAATGTGACTCCGATTGAAAACTCCTTCAAACTCGCCCAACAGGTTTGCACTAAGAGAGCGGACGCAACTCTATTGGAGCGACAGGACAATGACGATGAGACAAAAGAGAGTCACTGAAGTGAAGCATATTCTGAAGAGTCCTTTGAAGACTATGACAATGACAATGACTTTGAGCCGGAGGAGAGCTCTGTTGTCAAAGACCCTCTATAAACGAGCCAGGAAGGAGGGTTGGAGAGTCAAATCTAGGAAGAGTATCATCCCATGGAAACCTTCGCGAGCAAAGTTCTTGATGAAAACATGTCTATTTTTGACAGTAAGACATCCGAAAAAGAGGACCCTGTCGCAGAGATTGAAGTCCCTGGAGTCGATGTAGCTCTTTTGGAAGAAGTTGAGATTGGAGGAACGAGAAGGCAAGGAGAAACTCCTATTAGTATGGAAAGCATTGCTACTGAATAAGCTGCAAAGATTGCTTCAAGCCAATAGAGCAGTTTTGGAGTTGGCTATCCGAGTCAAGTTCAGCTTGCCCATCACTAGCAGTCTCCTTCCCTTAGCATGGCCTAGGACATAAAAGAAGAACTCAAGGAAGAGGACATCAGCTCAGAAGCCTCAACGGATTCCTACTTATTCTCCGATCAGGCTCTACGGCGCACAGCAGATTGCAGTCTCACTGAGGTGTTCAAGGTCTTCGAACACAAGCTTCTAAATTCAGAACCGAAGCAAGCTTCTTGGCAGGCTCGGACTGACGAGCTCCCATAAGAAACGGATACCTCCTTTTCAGAAAGCTTTTACAAAACCAAATCGAATGTTTATGTGCCAGATAGCCCTCCCAGTGGTGGTGGTGACCTTAACTCGACCCTCAAAGGCAATTCTAGTATAAGTAAATTTCTCGTCTAATCGACAGAGAAAATTCATGGAGATCAGCTTTCCTTCCTCCACCCCTCGGCCATTGATCAGATTCAGATGAAATACTAAAAAAAGGCCAGTTTGGTAAAGAAGTCCTTCGAAAGGCAGTCGAATCAAAGAAGGCAAGTGATTCATACATTGGAGAAGAAAAAGGTAAATAAGCATTAACAACAGATTGAGTTCTCTAGTCTCTTGTTTAGCATCCTCAACGTGGCGTCCTTTGAGTGTGAAGGGTTTATTACCAAAGCCGACCGCTTGGCTCTGGCTTCTTCAAAGCTCCTTCGCTCTGTGATAACTGCAGTCGTCTCTGACCTGAAAAAATGCCTGGAATATGATCGGCAGAGAAGAGAGACGAGTGTTATTAAGACCAAAGACGAGTTCAATTAGTTGCGGACCAGGGAAAGCGCAAGGATGATCCTCAAAGTTCGAGATTTCAATCCTCTCCCACAGGTAGAAAGCATTTTCAGGACTGCTCTCCAAAACAAGGCTTCAGGAAGCCTCAAAGCAGACCTGCCAAAAGATTGTGAAAGGGTTCTCACAGTCAAAAGGTATGGTGAGGGTCTCAAAAAAGCAACTTCCACCCGTTGCGTCATTAGTAACTGTTCTTAACCTTTCAGAGCTCGAGAAGCAGATCCCGGCATTTGTGGAGATCTTGGAGGGGTTCAGGTCCATCAGAGTTACTGGCCTCATTAAAAATGACATCAAAAAGGAGTGACAGGTGCTGGCAACCCCTCTTTTGTTCCTTCTAAATATGAATCGCAAGTTCTATGATCCTCATGTGTTCATCTGCCTTCATGTGTTCGCCTCTTGGAGAGACCCCAAGCTCCTTGACAAGAACGTGTTCAAAAATTCAATTTAATGCAAAACACTGTTTTCCCATGAGGAAAATGATGAAGACTCCCTCTATCGGATTGATAGAAATTCAAAGAGGGTGCATTGACTTGAAAAAGGGAAGGGAAGGTCCCACCTCCACATTCTCTACTGCTCCCAAGAATTTGAGGCAAAGCAGAGGGTTTTTCTGAAAGAAATCAGTGTTGGCATCCTGGCAGACCTTTGTGCTGATGAGATGATGGAAGGTGTCGAGTTCTACACACTGGACACCATAGATGACAAGATTAATGTGAGAAGATTGAGCAATTTTGAGAAAGACACCCTCGTGCAAATCTACCTGGGCAAAGGTACCTAGAAAGAGCAGCACAGTGCAACTGACAAAGATACTAGGCTGTTTTCTGAGTCTTCTGATGAAGAGGATTACTTCAATGATCCCATTAAGTTGAAATTTAGCAAAGCAGCTTTAGATTATCTCAAAAAGACCGAAATCGCCCAGTCTTGCTTCACTCTTGTTGAGGAGAGGACTCTTCTAGATAATGAATTGGTTCGTCGGGACCTTTTTTGGAGCAATGGGACCTTAGATATCTATAAGGAAGCGAAAATGTGCTAGTGGCCCTCTTGCATGAAGCACTCTCAGCCAGAAGAACATGAATCCTTCAGCCAGAGCATGTACGAGGAAGCACAACCGTGATTCACTGTTGGTTCCGCAGGTACTCCACAAAAAGCAGTTTCAAAGGGGCCCAGAAACGCCATTGTGAAGGCTTTGCCCCGTTGGACCGTCCTTCTTGATATGGAGTCGATAAGGGATAATAGCAGCTTTAAATCGCTGGCGAACGCCCTCAAGAAGATCAAGCTCTTCCAAAAGACTTTCTCCAGCCAAACTGCATGAGTCAAGTAGACTAATTTCTTACCTTAGCCAATCTTCCCAATTCTGTCAATTCCATGCTGAATTAGAGGATTTCCTCCTACATTGGCGCCGCTTCTAGCTCTATTCGTATATTCCGATTGACCGTACAGGAAGGATGCAGAAGCCTTTTCCAACGTGTTCAGAGCTATTGACAACTTCAAATACTGGAAAGGTGAACTCAAAGGGTCAACCCTATACGATGTCAGCACCAAGATCGTCAAGTCCTTCTGCTCAAAGATGTATCAGTTAGTGACAGAAAACATGAAAATGGAAAACCCGAGTCTAAGCAAACTCAGGGAAAAAATGAGCAATAATCCTCCAGCCTTGAGTATCGATTCTCTGATCAAGTGGATTATCGACTTCAAAGAGTAACTAAGGTATTTCCTATTAACCAAAGTATGAATGCCTACCGAAGAAAGGTCGATTCTGAGAAGATCGTTGGAAAGTTCATGCGGCAGACCAACTCCCATTGTCAACATTTCACCGTAGGAAGTTAATGAAGCCCAGATGATATGAGATTGCGAGCTTGTTGTTACATAAGAGATCAAGAAAATTTCGGATGAGCCTGCCTCCTTAAGCTAAGGCAGTCCTCAGGTAAGAGCTCTTTATATCAAGGAAATTGTCAGCCTCATCAGCGAAGCCTTGTCCTAAAAGGACTTTGACCAGAAGTTCACCATCTTCAGCTATGTGAGAGATTTGGTGGGCCAGTTGTCTGACTTTTTCCCAAAAATTGATAGCCAATTCAATTCAGTTGGGGTGCATACTATGCAGACCCTTCCCTTCACCTTGATAGAAGCCGCCAGTAAGAGGGATTCACACTCAGGAGGGATGAAGAAAAATCATAGTTTCACTGCTAATTCATTGGCCTCAATGCAGTCAAGCATCGGAGCCAATAAAGAGCTCTCCTTGCTAAACCAAAACACACTTATCGCTGCTGTTAGTAGAGAGCCCCAGGAAAACAGAGGTTCGTATGTAACTTCAAATCGTGGGAATGCCACATTACCGAAGGCAGAGCAACCTAACACGTCCTACGCCTACGCAACCTCAGGATGAGACGCCACTGCAACAGGATCCTGCCCTTTTTCCACGACATCTAATGGGGTCGTGGTGGTGGGAGCAAGCAAGACTTAAGGGCTTGCAGGAGGTGGGTTTTCAATGACTAACTACAACCACCAGTCGAATCCAGTACAAAATCCAAATGGGCAAGGATGCTTGCTTCTAGGAGGAGCTGCTTAGGCACCTCAGTAGCCGAATTCCCTCAACGCAATGGACAAGCTTGTCCAGATCTACGGAATGAAGAACTCCAAGCAACTAAAGCAGAACGACAAGCTCCGCCCACTTACAGTGGAACCAAACAGTATTACTTTAATCATCATAGAAATCGCTTTAAGATCAAACAAAAACAACAAACTTTAAATCGCAAATGGGAACACCGGGACCACGGGAAACATCCAAGAAGCCACTAATCTTGTGAGGAAGAACAGTGGACAAACTATGGCGCTTAAGAAAATTTAAGCAGAAAACCAAATTGTGGTGCCAGGGTGTCTTTCTCAGGGGAAGATCAATGGGTATAACTTAAATCCATGCTCTGGACACCAGGTGACACTTGCTGCCTCAGGGTGCGGAGTTGGCCAACTGCAGGACTACTTCTCCCAAGAAGTCACTTAAGACAACACTTGTGGTGCTCCAAACGAGGCTATTTCAGGAAAAACATTTGCATAATGCAAGTCATCGCCCAATACTGGATCCTCAACAACAACGAACCTCAGAGGTCTCTTGCTATCAACCCCGAAGAGGAAGAAAGCAGTAGAGAGGCCCAACAAACATGGAAGCACTACTGGAATAGTGGCGTCTACAGCTACTTCAACAGCGACAGGAACCATTACTGGCTCAGGCAATCCTAATACCATCACAAATTTTCCTTAGTACATAACCAACCCAAGTGCTGGAAATTCAGGGGTCAAAAGACGAACAGGAGGCCTGACAGTGACGTCAAGCTAGCCAAACCCATATAACAAAAAGAACTCGATTGCCAGCTCCATCCTTCCTTACTCTTCCTTACTGCGAAGGGACAAGCAAGGAAAGAGTGCTTACGAAGGATTCAAACCAGTAAAGGGGATTACAGGAGTCAACCAGAAACCTCAATAGAATACAACGGCGATCAGCAACGCCACAAACAACTCTGTGATGCAGACGGTGGCAGAGAACAAATGAAGCTGCCAGGGTCCAGACATGATAGGCTCTCAGAACTCGTGGAAGATGCCTGAGATCTCAACTGTCAAAAATAGTGGTCTTCCTAGCAATGGGCAAGAGAACACCTCAATAATGAGTGGGAGTGGTGTGACAGGGAATCCAGCTCAGTAGACTGGCTGTTAGCAGAACAAGTAAGCAGAAATAACCTACAGAAGAGACAGATCCAAGAGCAAGGATTCCACCAAGAGGTACACTGGGGGCTTCTGCAAGCCTTCCTCAATTTACTGCGCCTCCAATCCCTTAAGCAAAGGAGGCCTCAACCTCTACTCCTCTGCCAATGGGGGATTCCCCACTCACAGTTCTCGTCTCCCTGGAACACACCATTCAGTGAAATCCGGTTCCCTAAACAACACTCCACACTACCTCAACCATCACTCAC
>JAGYYK010000043.1:0-10911 GCA_021441645.1 Uronychia binucleata
TCTACAGTAATTATGGGATTACCTCTTTAGTGGAATAGTTAGGCATTTCAAAGTTGAAGAAGCACGTATCTGCCTTGGGAAGAGCCCCGTCTCCATGTCTGGTGTTGATCATGGGCTTCAGCATAAAACGGGTCTGAGTTCTCTCGAACTCCTCGTCGTTGGCTGGGAGCCGCTCCTGGCCCCAGCAGAACTTGATGAACTTGAGCTTGTCTTCGTTGGAGAACTCCTTGAGGACCTCCCAGAACCATTTGACGCTCTGGGTGTTTTCGTTAAATTTGATGGAGCTGCTGTCACCTCCATATTTTGTGTGTCTCTTCAGGAGGTCTACGTCGACCTCGGGCTTCCCGCACACCCACGTCTCTAGCTCGGAGTGGGTGACCAAGTTCAGGAGAGCGATGGGAACGATCTTAGAGATTCCTCTGCGGATTGCCTGGCATTGCTGCCAGCACTCATTGAGTCGAGTGGAGATAGCTTTCTCCATAAACTCCATTCTGTTATCGAAGTCGACTGGAATGTCCTTCCCATCTGGCACCAAGTCAACAACACTTCCATCTGAAAGAGCAACAGAGAAGGTCTCGAAAATGCTGCTCTCATGAATGCTCTTGTCATTCACAGACTGCATGAACTTGAGCAGCTCGCAGAACCCGCTGTCAATCTCCCACAAGTCGTCAAGGGTCAGTTTCTCCCCGACTAGTTGCTTCCAGAGGAAAGCGGGCAGATCGAGAGTCAGGTGAGCCCCGGTCCTGATACACACACCCATCAGCACTCCTAGGAACTCATAATGGGCCAGGTCCTTTGCCGAGTTTTTCGAAGGGCAAATGACGTACTTGTTTTTACCGATGTTACTCTTGCTCTTGTTGTTGGCCGAGGGGACAAGCAAATTGAGAGAGTTTTCATTCTTCTCCTCTGACTCACTTGAACCAGACTCTCCCATTGGCTGCAGTTCGTGTGATAAGTCAGCAAAGAACTGCCGATATGGCCCTCCCTCTCCAACAACATGCTCTCCTTTGAAGAAGATGGCAAAGGAGAGATGAGGCTCAGTTCCCTGAGGCTTGGTGGGTCGGAACTGGGTGATATCGATGTCCTTGATTTGCTCATAAGCCTGAACAAACATCGTGTCAGCCACTGTCAGCTGCTTCTTTTGCACTAGAGGAGCTTCTCGATCGGCCTGTCCGTCATCATCTCCCATATGCTCCTTTGCCCTAGCAGACACATCGTCCTCATTTGCCACCAGTTTGTGGGCGATCTTCAACCTCTCAAAGTAGAGCTTTGGAGGGTTCTCTCTTATAATGGCAGTCTTTTCCAATGCGACGTGCCGCAGGTCTGCCTTGACGATCGAGAGACAGAGTCCTCTGGAGGAAGTGAGGAAAGAAGAGATCGTCATGGGGATAACATTGGTGCCCTTTTGGAGGGACACCACATTTTGTTGGCAGTTGATGTAGACGATCGACTGCATCAGGTACTTGTTAAACATTCGCAAGAGGACCCAATTGTAGCGAAGAGTCCCCAGGTCGATTTTGGCCAAGAACTCTGGGAACTTGGAGCCAAGTACATATTCGTCATCCACCAAGTTAATGGCTTTTTCCTTCACGAAGAAGGGGTTGTTCTGCTCCTTAGACTTCACAGTCAGTCTAAGCGAGTTGGGAGGCAGGATGAAGGCTGTTTTGGTTTCCTTGCAGAGGTCGTTCTCCACGTACTCCCTCAGCTTCTCGAGGTCGTTGATGGAGAGTAGCTTATGAGTGCCTGAGTTGCTCTCATCTAGCCAGAAGTCGTAGCCACCTGCTAGCTGAATGAAGTTCCAAAGCAGGACGGGGTCTGCCACACAGAGAAGTTTCATTTTTTCGTAGAACTCCTCGTAATCCATCTCCATCAGGCTCTCCCTGGTGATCTCGAAGTCTTCTAGCAGATCACCTGGAGGAAGGCAAATGACCTCTGGATGGCTCCTGAATTTCTCGTGCATGCTGATGAGCTTCCTCTTAGCGAAGGAAGAAAAGTCGAATTCCTCGTCAATGGCTCTTTTGCCGATGGGCTCAAAGGCCTTCTCACTGAGCCTGTTCTCCAGGACCATGGAAAGTGTCCTTTGACCGTCGATGTCATTCAGAATGTCTGCTCCGTAAAGTACCGTCACCTCCTTTGGGGGCTCTTCGCTCTTCTTCCTGTCTGGTTTCTTGTCCCTGTCACCATTAGGGTTTGGCGGTGGGTCACTGGGATCCCCTGGAGGATTAAGTCCTTCGCTAGACTCCAACGCTTTAACTACTAACTCAGCCTCTACTTTCAGGGGTTCCTCCAATGGCTTCTCTTCTATAGGTGGCTTTTCTCCTTCTGAGGCCGACTTCTCTCCTTCAGGCTTGCTTGCTTCTTTGACTGGATCATCAATCTTTGCTTCCCCAATCTACTCTGGAGGAGGAGTCTTCATCCCTGATCTATTTGCTTCATCGTGGTTAAACTGGTCGAGGCTCGCAAAGATTGCGTTTGCCAGCTCAGGATCTTCAATGATGAGGTTGGGGTCCACTTCTAGCTCCATATTGATCGGCTTGGAGACCTTGATGCTCTCAGGTGGAACCACCAGCTACTCAGAGCCGCTGTTTGCCTTGTTTGGCTCAGCCGGAGGAGCAGGAGGAGGCACCACTGGCACTGGTTTGGCAAGTTCCTCTAGCTTCTTCTTTCTTTGCTTCCTCTCAGCCCTCCTAGCTTGGCGCTCTTCCTCCCTCTTCTGCCTTGCTAACTCGAAGTCCTTAGTCTTCCCTTTGTCATCCTTCTTGTCCTTGTCCTCCTTTTTGTCTTTTGGCTTGTCTTTGCCAGCTTTATCAGGTTGATCCTTCTGCTATTCTCCTTCTTTGGACTTCTCTCCCTCCTTCTTCTTTTCCCGTTTGGGTAGTTTCTCCTTCTTTTTCTCGCCACTTTTTCTATCTTTGTCAATGCCCCTTCCAGAAGCCCCAGCAGAGCCTGACCGCTTTGCTGGGGAGACTGGCTTGGGAGCAAGCTCTTTAGCGAGCTCTTCCTGGGTCTTCTTCTCTGCTTCTTCCTTCTTCCTTTTCTCTTCCTGCCTCTCTTCCTCCTGCATGAACAGATCGACAATGGCTTCCCTCTCAATCTCCACATCTTTGCTTTTTAACTTCTTTGGTTTGAGTTTCTCCAAGTCTTTCTGGCGAGCAACCTCCTCATTCTTGCAGAATTTAACGACTTCCTCTTGGATTAACTTCTTCCGGTGCTTGATCCTCCTGTTCATTTTTTTCTCAATCTTTGTAACCACTGAGTCCTCTCTCTCAGCTGGTGCTGCATTATCTTCTGGGGGCATCAGAGCCTCGAGAGGGGGTCGCGGTCCTTCGCACACCCCGCACAATTGGGAAGACATTGGATTTTCGAGGGTGCAGGCTGGGCAATTCCACAACTCTGGCAGAAGTGGCTCTGGTTTGGCAGGAGCAGCTTCCTTCTCCGAGTCACTGTCAGGGATTTCTTCATCTTCTTCTTCGTAGTAAAGAATCTCCCATGAGTCGATAAACACAAGGCAGGTCCCTTCCTGGTTGAAGTTCTCTTCCTTCGGAAAAGCCTTCTCTACTTCTTCCTTTGCCTTTGCAGCTTCTTCCACCCTTGGATTCTTCCTTCGGTTCTTCTAGGCAGTCCTTCCCTTCCTTTTCTTTTTCTTAGGTTCCTCCTTGGTAGTTTCTTTCTCTTTTTCTACTGCATCACCCGCCTTCGGATCAGAATGCTCCTTGATAGGATCTTTGACGTCTTCGGGGGCTTCTGCCTTCTTTTCCTTTTCGTCTCCCTTCTGTTCTGCTTCCTTCTTCCTCTCTTCCTCTGCCTTCCTCTCCTCCTCTTCTCTCTTGATGCGCTTTTGGTCCCGCTTCTTCTCGTCCTCCGCTTTCCTGATCTTCTGCTACCTCATTCGCACTCTTCTCGCCTCTTCCTTAAGCTCCCAGAACTTCTTTGCTTTCTTGACTGCCATTTCCTTTTTGAGCTCACCAACTCTTTCTTCAAATTAGCTGTCGAAGGGGATCACAATGTCCGAGGCAGTGTTGAGGACTCTGGCATTGTGTTTTGTGAGAAGGGCTTTGCACTTGCTGAGAATGCTTTCTCTTGTCATCCACTTTGGCAGATGCTTGATAAGGAGGATGTTGTCCCAGCTTCCAGAGGAGCCCTGCTTCATGACAGAGACTGCTTCCTCATCCAAGTTCTTGGGAATAGGAGACTAGCCTGCGAAATACATGAGCATCGAGGAAACACTCTGCACACTAGAAAGCCACTCCGGCATATTTGGCAGAAGATTCTGGATAGAAGCCATGTCCTCTCCTTTGTAACCCTGCATCATGGCGGACACCACCACTTCCGAGGAGTCTTGGATCAAAGAGGTAAACAACGTGTTGGCGCTTGTGTATTCGTCTTCCCTGAGGGAGCAGAGCTCACTCACGAGTTACTGCAGGAACTCCGAGTTCAGTCCAATTGCCTTGAAATGGTCGAAGGGGATCTGGCTCTCTCTGGGGTCCAATGAGAAGTTGAAGTGCCTGATTTTTCTGATGAGTCTGTTGAGTAGGTTCATTATGAGCTTCTTGACAGGGGCAAGAGCCTTGGAGATGTTGATGAAGTTGCACACAGCCATGATGAGCTTCTCAAAGATGACCCTCACTTCGTCAAATTTTTCTTTCTCCTTGACGTAGAGGATTGAGGTGGTTAGGGACTCTGTCAACCAAAAACAAGTAGTCCAATTGAAGGGGATCACAGAGATCACACAGGGGAGAGAGCTCTTGGTGGTGGTCTACATGTGCTTAGGAAGGAGTGCTGTGGTTCCCGCGTCGTAGTGACACCAGATCTGACCATGATTGAACACCTGTGGAGGCAGGAGGTTCTTAGCCTCTGCCCCAGCCTTGATTTCGAGGAGCAAGTTGACACCATTAGGGTCCGAGAAGAACTTGATCTTGGAGGCGGCAGTGAGGCTTGCACCCTTTTTGAACATGATGACCATGCCGCTGTTGCTGGAGCTTCCTTCGGTAGTGAGGAGCGAGTGCAGTGGTAGCAGCTTGGAGCTGTCACTGGCGCTGAGGGTGTTTTCGTCTGCATCTTCCACTTTTTGGCCTTTGCGAAGCTTCTCGTATTCCACTGCCAGATCGAAGATGCCCTTCTGTTGCTTCAGCTTCTCCGCAAGGATTGTCCAAGTCTCCACACACTGATTGGCAAGTTCCTTTAGTTGATTAAAGTCCCCATTAGGTTCACTGGCGTTCTTGATCAACAACTCCTCAATGAGAGTGAGTTTGCTTCCAGAGGATCTCTGCTCCCCGCTCTCTATCTCCCTTAGTTCGTCAGTGAGAGTTCTGGCTTTCTCATATATCTCCGTAAGTGGCAGTATCGCTCCTTCTGACTGCCTCTGGTTGGCACTCACCAATGACGAAGACAAATCCAGCTCCGAGTTGTTGAGCTGGAGGACGCAATTGCAGGTCTTCAAGACTCCTTCGATGGGGTCGTTATTAAACTTCTCCCAGACACTCCAGGAAATCAAGTCCTCCAACTTCAGCTGAGGCAGAGCAGAGTTGCGATTGAGTGAGGAAAAGAACTGGAGGAGAGTCTGCCTGGCGTGGATTGAGTCCACTTTCTGGGCAACTTCGTTGAGCCGTCCCACCAGGGTGCAGAGTGAGAACGCAGAAGCGGGTGGAGGAAGTGGCACTTGCATGTCGTAAAGAAAGCTCACAGGAAGCCAGACTGAGTGCATCTGGAGGGTCTCGAAGTCCACATACTCTGCCAAGACTGTATTTGTTTTAGTGTCCACAGTACGGATGACCACGCTGACTTCATCCATTCCCAGGTTGATAAACTTGTTGAGAAGAGGGAAGTTGGTGTCAGAGTTGCACATCTTGACAACGGACTTGATCTTGGCAAGGGCCCAGGTGCCAGCTATTGCTTCTTCCGTCATCTTGGCCGACCAGTCGTGGTTGTCGTCCGGGACGACACAGCCTGATGGCATTTTCTTCTCGCACATGATGAGCGCCTCCTCGAGGGCCTTCTGTTGGTCTCCTGACCTCAGAGGGAATCGCAATTGCTCGAAGTAGAACTCCATTTCCCAAGCCTTGTAGGTGCCTCTCACAAAGTCAATGATTTTCGGGATGATGTTCTTCTCCCAATAAGCCAGGAGCTTAACAGCGGCCTCGCCCTGGCTCTTCTTGGGAATAGGCTTTGGCAGTCCGCTCACGTAACTCGACTGAGGGAGCACATACCCAATGAGCCCTTCGTCACCGTCGGGCCCAGACCAAGTGCCTTTCTTGGGGCTGGATCCATTCAGTAGAGAGCTTGTAGATTGATCATCTTTGGGCACGAAGAACTGCTGGAAACCTGGCTCAAAGTTATCGACACACCTTTCCCAGGACTCCATGAGCTCAGACTGCCAGTATTTTAGGGTCTGATCGACCTCCACTTCGTTGCTGAGTGAGATGAGAGTATTGACGAATTCCCTGAAGTTGGGGTCTTCAGAGGACTGGATGGGCCAAGAGTGTTGAGAGCAGATCTTGACCAAAAGCTGAAGCAGGAAGGCTGAATTTGTGACCCCGGGTGCAAGGTTTTCTTGCTTCTCTGGATGCTCCTTCGACTCCTTGTAGATAACTACAAGGGCCTTCCTCAGGGCGTCTGCGTTGATATCAGCAAGCTCATCAATGGTCCAATCTCCTTCCACAAGCGCCCTGGTGAGCTTTAGTGGGACCTTATGAGTGGTGAAAGTGTCGTCTCCACTCCTCAAAACTACCTGGACGTTTGACTTGCCGCTGCCAACTCCTCCGGAGATGACATTACACTGAGTCCACTTGTTGTTGATAAAGGCCTCTATCTTGGACCCACTCCTGATGGGACTAACCCACCCAGAGATCAGGAGCAGAGAACCAAAGATGACGTTCTTCTCAGACAGGGTGAGCTCACTGAACTATCCGTCTCCAATCATCTGGAGAGCCTTGTTGGCGTAAGCTGTGAAGGCCTTCTTGTATTTCTTCTGCCCGTTTGAATGGATGACCTCCTTGAGAAGGTTCACGAGCTCACTAATGATGAATGAGAGTGACGAGCCAGATCTGACAGGATGCCTGAAGACGTTGCAGTTGAAGCAGTTAATGGGGTTTTTCTCCAGTGTCTTGAGAGACACGTTGCTGCTGGAGGGGTGGTGGTGGTGGCTTCCAATGTCGATGGCTGTCTCCAGTCTCTGGGAGATGTTGATCTCACACACGCTGGTCACCAGCTATTTGGGGGCTATCACAATGTTGGGTCCTTGCCCTGGTTGCATGACTTTGCGGGTCTAAGGAGGGACGACGTTTTTTATTTGGAGAGGAAACAACGTGTCTAGTGAGTTCCCGTTCGATAATTTCAGATCGCTTGGATAGGTCCCCATGTATGGATTCTTGGGAACCCCTTCGAGATCCCCGTTGTAGGCCTGTTGGAAGATCTTGGCCAACTCAACTGCCTTGCTGTGAGGAAGAGGCTCCAGGCACACATGGGCAAATCCTCTCATGAGAAGAACAGCAAGGATGGCTTGAGAGTCTTTGATGTGGCCTGCCACCCTCAGGTTATAGGCCCTTTCATTGAGCTTCCTTTGCTTCTCTTCCTCCGAGTCCTCATCCTTAGCTTCCTTGTATGTAAGCTTAACAGCTTCCTCAAAGTACTTCTCTAACTGGATGAGTCCCGTGGAAGGCGAGCTGCTGTTCCCACTGAGCCCAGCCTTATACTTCTTGAGGACCGACGTGGGGACAGTGCTGAAGTTGTATTTCTTGGCCCTGGCTCTGCGGTACTCCTCCAGTTGCTCTAAGTTGCGCTTCTCTGCTTGGTCACCTCCCTCTTTTTTCTCCTTGTCGGTTCCAGAGCTGACAATCATCTGAGGGAAAATAGGATATTTTTTCTCCCAGTGGTAGAGAGCTGTCACCAGGAAGGTGAAGTCCTCCTCATTGGAGTGCACATGCACATACACCAAATATTGGGTCTCTACGGTGTCAAGGTGGAACCTACCTTCGTCCTCGCTGGATTTTGAGGAACGTTGCCTGCTCGGCTTCCGCTCAGACTTGTCATCAGAAATGGTGAGATAGGTGCCGATCGTGTGGAGAGATCTCAAAATAAATTGGCTGCTGTCTTCAATGCCTTCCTCGAACTGGCCGGTGTTCTCACCATCACTGATTTTTACCTCAATCTCCTTCGTCTCCACTTTTTTCTATGATTCTATCTTCTCTTCTTCCCTTTTACCATCCTCATTCAGCTCTTTTGCCTCCTTGCTAGGGATGACGCTTGGACTTGGGGCCTCAATGATCATCTGCTCTTATGTTGCCTTTTTGACGGCCTAGATGGAGGCATTGGTCGGGATCACAGGGATAGTTAGCGAGTTAAGGTCCACAGCTGGGAATAGGAGTTTGGCACACTTGACAGCAGACCTGATGACAATGGGGATCTGGAACTGCTGGATGATGAAGGCAATCACACTAGCTGCTCTCTGGATGAGCTCGCTGTTGACTCCTGAACCGATCTGTAGGGTCTCCTTGGGAAGAGTGGCCACTGAAGTTTGGGCATTCAGGGTCAGTTAGCTCCTGAGCTCACTACCAGTACCTGGAGCTGAGCTTTGGCTTTGTTTCTTCGAATTCATGTGTAGTGCCTCATTCAAGAGTCCAAGAAGGGAGCAGACTCGCTCGTAGCACGTTGCATCGTAGAACTCTGATTTCTATCTAAACGCGGCCATGAAGGGGGCGGAAGAGTACTCGTTCGATCCTCCTCCATTGGCTTTCTTGGCCTGGACATAGTAGAAACCACATTAGTTCTCCAGCTCTTGAGTGATAATGGTGAGGAGGATCTCTTGGAGCATTTTCTTGGTGTCTGTGGTGATCTAGGTGTCCTTCTTGACCATGAATTTATTCAGCACCAACTTGGAGGCGTGAGAAAGGGCTACAGTGAGCCGCCCGCACGCGTCACTAGCACTCTACAGGAAGCTCTGAGCGTCAAGAATGACACAGATGACTGCCTTGAGGAACTTGTGGATAGTTGTGATGTCGAGTGCTTCGTCATTTGTTTGCTGGGACTGCTGAGGGTCAGCTCCGACCGTCTTCATGGATTGGAGGGAGTCCTGACTCAGGTTTTGATTGTAGTTGTTCCTCAAAATCTCGAAGATGTAGTCTCGTGTGTTGTTGTCATTCAGGAGCACGATAACGTCCCCTATGGACATGAGCATGTGCTTGAGGTGTTGGTTGAGGAGTCCGTCTTCTGAAGACTTGCTGATGGATGAGCTCGAACTAGAAGAGGAATGTCTCTTCTTTGATGAACTGGAAGAGGAGGACTGCTTCAGCTTAAGCGCCTTGACGATGTTCAAGAGAAGCTTGTAGTCTCTGTTAAAAATCTGCATTAGTTGCTTCGTGATGCCCTTGGATACCTCGTTGATTTTCTTGGATAGGGTCTCCCCACAGGCCTCAACCTAGTGGAATGGAGAAGTCAATAGGCTTTCGGTGAGGGAGCCCAAGATAAAGCGTGCAAGCGGGGTACTCTTGAGGATGCCAAGGAGAGTCAGATGGTGCTTCATTCCAATGGTCCTCAGGGCGGCTCTCCTCTAATGCATCCTGCAAGAGCGAGACATCGCCTTGGGGGAGCAGGGACTGGTGACGAAAGAGACCACAGCCTTAAGAGGTGAGGACATAGGAGACGACAAGTCATTGTCCATACCTGAAGAGATGGCTCCACTTTTCTTCCACATTCGCCATTTCTTGTAGTTTTCGATCCATTTCAGCATCTAGTCACTATCTTTGGCAGCTGTCTCGCCATGAGCCATTTTGGCCGCCAAGGTGGCCTCAAGGGAGACCGATCTCTGGACCTCCATTGGCAGTAATTGCTCATCGTCATCATCAAAGTCGCTTGTATGTTTCCCCATCTTGTGGGGCTTTGCAGGAGTTGGGTCTCCCAGGATCTCCGAGTCCAACTCAGACTATGGCTTGGCCTACGGAGGATCCTTTAAAATTTGAGACTGGAAGTCGATCGAGTGAGAGATCTCCATGAGGAAGGTGGCCTTTGATCGCACCGACTTCTCGATGAGCTGATATGGCGAATCCTGCTCAAGTGATTCAAGGTCCAGTTTCTCTTTGATGGGCGATTCTCCATCGAAGTCAATAATTTCTTTAAGTCTGAGCTTAATGTGTCTGAAGATTTTCTTGAGGCTCTCATTAGGATCTTCATTATTGAATGCCACGTCAAGCAGGGAACAAAGGATCTTCACCCTATCCTGGTTCCCTTGGTAGAACTTCAAGAAGTTCTCGTAGACCTTCTGGTAGATCTTTGATTTCATATCTGCCAGCTCTGATCCAGTTAAGTCCAGCACCTTGGCTATGGGCTTCTCAGCCTTCTACCCTTTCACCTCAGTTTTCTCTTGTGGCTTCTCCTCTTCAGCCTCTGCTTTCTTGCTTTCCTCTTTGGACCCCTCAGCCTCCTTTCCCTGGTCTTCTTTGTCTTCAGGCTTCTTCTCCTCCTTCTTCTTCTTATCTCCCTTCTTTTTGATAGGCTCTTGATACATTCTGACGATGGTCTTCTTCTTGCCCCGGCCTCCCACTGGACGGGACTTGTCAACCGATATTTTAGGACCCACCTTGGCTTTGTGCTTTTCCGCCTCTTGCTCCTCCTGCTTCTACTTTTCTACCTCCTCAGCCTTCTTGGCTGCCTCCTTTTCTTCTTCCTATTTCCTCTGTCGCTCCTCCTCGGCCTCCCTCTTCTTTTTTTCTTCTTTCTGCTACCTCTCCCTCTCCTCTTCTTCAATTCGCTTTTTCTCATCCTCAACCTCCTTCTCTTTTTTGAAGACGTCAATAAGCCCCTGGCTCTGCTCGACAACGTCTCTGAGCATCTGCTGGAACTCCTTCTCCCCTTAGACCCTCGAAAGCATCCAAGCAATCACGTCGTTCAAGTGCTGCCCAATGACCTTCAACCACTCCA
>JAGYYK010000044.1:0-10880 GCA_021441645.1 Uronychia binucleata
GTGAGTGATGGTTGAGGTAGTGTGGAGTAATGGGGAATTCGTTCAATTGCTCTTGTGCTGAGGAGAAGCAGAATGAAGAGAGAGGGCAATTCGATTTGCGAAATCAGAATAGCCAGTAGTCAACAATCGAATCTGGAGCAAAGAAAACAATAAAGCCTGAGCTTGTCCAGTAGCAGGAAAGTCAGTAGTGGATAAATGGAAGGAGTACTACTGGCGAGTCTTTCTGAAGTAGAGCTCTTGTTGTGGACAGCCAGACGAGGCACCAGCACTCCAAGAAAGCAGACACTCCAAAATTTGCGGGCATTCACTCCGACAGAAGAGAGTGATTCGAAGGTTTCGAGGCACTCAACATATAAAGCCTCAATGAAAAGGACCCTGAAATGAGCAAATCTCATAGGTTCTCCTTCATGCCAGGGACCTCGAGTAGGAACAACAGCATATCTCCAGTGAGTTCAAAGAAAAATCAAGCAAAGCAAGATTGGTGGCCTGGGAAGGACCAAATCCTGCTAGAGGGAGAGGTTATGAAGTACAAGCCAGGGATCACGAGAGAGTTCATTGGTCGCTGGTGCTAGGTGAGGTCATCAGGAGTATACTTATTCAAGAACAACCTATCAGCCGCCAGTGATTACTAGAAACCCTTGCAGTATGTGCCGTTCGTTGAGATAAAAAGTTGTGAGAAGTAAGAGGAAACTGAGGGTAGGGTGAAGAAAATGAAGACTTCGAACCAAGGAAGTGGCTAGCACTAGTTGGAAATAATGATGATTGAGGAGGATGAAGAGACGCAGTTTTCTGGGAGCCACAGTCAATCAAGGGGGTCTCCCTCGAAAAGCCCTAACAAGATGTCTCATAGCTTCGTCAGTGAGAATGACAGAAGAAGAAGCAGGGCCAACAAGCACCTTAACAGTAATGGATTTTTAACAGAAGGCAAGCAAACCTGGTCAAAGAGGGAAGATAGCTGGTTCAAGCGGGAGACCAAGATAATCCTGTCGACGAAGCGAAAGGAAGATTGTGACCGTCTTGTAGCTACAATTCGGGCCGAATTTTTCAAGTTTAATAAGTGTTAATTAAGGAAAGCCGATCACTACTGTCTGCCCTATTAACCCTCATTCTCACCCGAGATGGCCTCTTCTGCATCACTCTTGGGCTTTTCATCGCTTTCTGCCCTTTCTTCAGTCAGCTTTCTATTCTCTTTGTCAAGAGCCTTCTCAAGTGTAAATGACTTTCCTCTGCTCATGATGGTCTCTGCAACCTCCGTCACGAATTTGTCCATAATGGCATCAGCCAACTCGATCTTGACTTGAGTCTCCTCGTACTCGTAGTCTGTCCAGAGCATTTCATTTTCCTCAATCTACAGTTCAACGTGGGATACCTCTGAAGCTAACATGCAAGCCAGTCTTTCCTCTCTGACCTGGTTGATTGCATTGTCGTCGATCTTTTTAAGCCTTAGAGAGGAGAGGAAGGGAGAGTTTGGAAGGGTACCAGCGCAAGTTTTGCTCCACGAAATCACCTTAACTATAAAACTTTCATTTACTTTTTGTCAGACTTCCCCCAAGATGCCTTCCATCATCTCTTTTTGGCCATGTCTGTAGGTTAAAGTCCTGTTCTATCTGCTCCAGGGCATAGGCGGACCTTTCAGACCATAAGGCCTGAATCCGTCAAGCGCTTCGTTCACTGCATCAAAGATAACTTTGTTGTGAATATTTTCCCATTCTGAAACCAAGCAAGACCACTTCCTTTGTGAATCAGAGAGGTCTTCCTAAGACTCCTCCTTCTTTCGTTATAATTCACTTACCGTGCGTCCCCGCTCAATCTCAATGTACATCTCAACTGGCAGGACTGATTACAACGGGAAGCTTTCAGGGTCCAATTCGTATTACGTCCCCTGAAGCTGCATAAGGATTTCAAGTGGATCCCTATAAAGAGGAGTCGCCAAGTGACTCAGAAACACCGCATCTTCCTTTCTCACGTTTTCGAACGTCTCCTCGGTATAGGCCTCAACCACCTTAGAATTGGTTTTGATCCCTTCGAATTGCTTCTCTTCTTCTTCGTTAGGCTCTTCTACGATCTCAACTTCTTTAAGAGGTGCCTTTGTTACTGCTTTTTCTTCTATGATTCTAGCTTTCTTCCTCTTTTCCTCCTCCTTTAGTTAATGCTGCTTCCTCGCGCTTTCAACACTTGCTCTTTTGGGAAAGAGTGAGTCCTTAATGTCATCCACAATCTTTTAAATGATTTAGTCAGTGATAGAGTCAGTTTTTTCTTCTTTTGAGGGTCCTTTTGGCTGCAATGGCATTCCTCCATTTAGGTTTTGTTTCATCAGAGCCTTTGAGAAAGGTTCTGGCTCCTTTAGTGCCAAAAATTTTGAAGCCAGTTGCTATTCAAGAATTCCTTTGGTGTGTTCTTTTTCATCTGTCTGCTCTTCCAGTTCCTTTTATTTCTCTGTCTACTTGCTTTCAATACCTTCTTCCTCTTCTCTCAACAGCTGCTGCTATGATTTTTCTGAATGAAGAAGGTCAATTCCCTCAGAGTCTCGAACAAAAAGCTCAAATGGGTCTGTGTCAGTGGAATTTGTGGAGACCTTCCTTTCCATAGGCTTTAAATCTGGGAAGCTCTCAGAGGCATCTAACCCATCTGAGCACTTCCTTTTCAGTTCTGTTAACTCATCCAACTTAAGCAGTGGAGATTAGACCTCTTAACTGCTCAGAGCGGGAATTCTGTATTCGAACGGCAACCCCGTCTTCTTAGGTTGCTAGGCTGATGGATACGCCAATTTTTCTGAATTACTTCTGATGGCTTAAGGAGGGAGAACTATCCCCTAGATCAGGTTCGAGGATATCAAAGAAGAAATGGCTCCTTCGCTAGTCAAAGACATTTGCCTTCTGTCAGAGAGATCAAGAGATTAGTCTGCTTTCACCAGTAACGGCTCTAAGTGAGAGCTCCCTGATCTTTCACTGTTCCCACTCTCGAACGATTGGTTGCTAAATCCTTTCATTGCTGATTTTGGGACGCAGAAGCTCCTAGAAAGGGACTTCGCTCCAGTTATTATTTAGGTTAAACCTCTCCTTTTTTCTGATGCTCTTGCTGTTTTGGCAGTGTGAATATCTGAGTTCGGAATTATCTTCTTAATCCCCTCTGCGTCTTTGCCTAGCTGAGATATGATTTCCGCTGCCTTCATCCACCCTTGTAAGAGTTGTTACTTTGTCTTTTAAATCTCCTATTTCTCCTTTGTGGCCCATCTCTCAAGCTCCTTTCGCTTGATGGCATAAGACCTGGGTGAGATTTTGTTGTCTTTGTAGAGGCGTTTGATGTAGGCTGTCTCTGTTTTCTTCCGGCTCTCTAAGGCACTATCCATATGCTGCACGAAGCTAAGCACGTTCCTCTAAGGGATAAGGCTAGATCTCACGTTTTTAAGTAGCTCCTAAAATTTTTTAAAGGAAAAGTCCTTGAACGTGCTTCTGTCGAAGATTGACTTATCTCCTCCTTCTACAATGTTCACTGGGACCTCAGAAGTTGGGGTGTTTTCCCTGCAATTATTTAATGTTTACCCTGCTATTGCCTCGTTTCTCTGGGAATGCTCCCTCACTAGTTGTTCTGAACCGAGGGCCAGTCTGATCTAGCTCAAAGAGGACAACCCATTGCCATCTTCTCCCATTTCTTCTGGCTCCTGGTGCACTTCATCCGGGACTTCCACAGTCAGGCCAATGTGTCTTTTCAACTTACTTGCATTCGGTTAGCTTCTCAAGATGCTTTAAGTTGCTTCATCTTACTATGGTGAGCCTTCCTCTTCTCACTGAAGATCAGTCAAGACTGATTGGTCTTCCCTATTGGGGGTTTAGTGCTCCCTCCTCATTTCCGCTATCTGGAGCTTGAGCTGATAGTTTTCGTTTTTTAACTCCTTGCTGATTTTCTCTTTCTCCATCAAGAGCTCCTTCAAGTATTCTCGTTCCTTGCCACTCTCCTCATTGCCCTCTGGTGGTTGTTCTCCTGATCCCTTTTTGTCCTTCTTCTTGTTTCCTGCTGACAAAGGCCTTCTTTGTTTATTCCCTGGTTATAAAAGCTTGCTTTAAGAAGAAGTGTGCTTCTCCATGCTCTTCCTCCTGCCCGATGCCTTAATAAGCTCTTCTTGATTTGGTAATGGGTGTTCCCTGCTTTTCTCTAAGGGAGTGGATCTAGTGGATATATAGGCTGCTTATTGGATGCCTACTGGAGCTCCCTACCCGCTCCTGAATGATTTAATTTTCCGACTCTTTTTAGAGGCAGAAGAGACACCAGCTAAAACTTTTCCCTCTTTTGGCAGCTTGAGGAGCTTACTAGGCCGTGATTTCGCAGACTAGACTCTCCCCTCCTTCTTTTTCAAGAGTTTAATACTCTTGTCTAGCGTCAACTGCCCTGAAATTGCTTCTTCGAGTTTGCCAAACAACGAATCGTTCCCAATGAAAGTGGTCCCTTTGTTCTCCTGAATGATGCTCTCATTCTCCTCCGTAAAGAGTTAGTTCTTCGAACCAGCACAGTCCTGTCCCATACGCTTTTAAATCTCTGAGTTCTCCAGCCTTTAATCAGCGGAAGGAACAGAAGAAGATAGGATCTTTTTAGCTTTACCTTCAATTGACCTTTTCTTTCCGCAGAGTCCATGCTTTGCCTTCTTCTTCTTAACGTAGCTTCTAAACTTCTTCTGTATTATTGCTGATGCCTTGTTCTTTTTAAAGGTTTCTTGAAAGTCAGAAGACCTCCTGAGAGGAGATCCTGAGGAGATATGAACGGCTTGCTGACTCATTGTGTTCAAGAGCTATGATTTGTCCATTTTCTTTATAGGGCTCTCAAACATGTAGGAGTGTCTCTCCAAACTCCTCTTTTTGGCTCCTTTCCCCGTGATGCTGCGTGAAGAGAAGCTCTTCCGCTTTCGCTCTGCCTTAGTTTCTTGATCTACCTTGTTCTTGCTCTCTCTTCCACTGCCTGACTTAAGAGAGTCGAAACGCGAATGACTGGACTGGATGGAGGACGAGCAACTTCTCCGCTGCTTTTGATGTTTCTGCATCCTGATGGCAACTTTCCTTAACTTATCCAACATATGCTCTTTGAGGGCCCTTCCTTCGTCCTCGGACAGTGGCCTCCCTCCAGACATAAAGGGTCCATTTGATTCCTCTCCATGTATTGTGGAGATGCGCTAAAATTCGGGCTAAGAAGCAAGCGACCTAATTTAGTTGTCACTTGAGAGCAGGGTCATTCCAATGCTTTCTGATGAGATTTCACCAATTCTGTTCTCCAGAGCATCCTGACTTCATTTTATGAGCTCTATCTTGTGATGCAGTTTTTTCTTTTTCTTGTCAAGGAGACTTAGCTTAGGCATCTTAGCCCTCGGGTTCTCAAAGGAGGAGTTCATTTTAGCATCAGGCTCACTGAGCGGAGAGTTCAATGGGTTTATACCCAAGAACTCGTCCTGGTCAGGATGCATTTTCGTCCCTTCTCTGTCGCTCATAATCATCTAGGGTTCATCGCACTCCTCTTGCTCAAAAAGGACGCTGTTCTAAGTAGTGTGGCGCCTATTTTTGAAGTTGATTCGCCCGCCTGAGTTCTTTTTTTCCAGTGCAGCACCTCTGAAGTTCTTGCTATTTGGCTTGGTGCAGACCTTCTTCCTTTTTTGAAAGGCGCTTCCAATGGAGATTGGCGAAAGTGGAGGCTTGCTTGACAACTTCCGTTTTCTTTTTTCTTCATTGTAGACTTGCTCTTCTAGGAGGACTTCGTTGCTCTGAGTGACTGGGATAGGTAACCCGAGAGCACTTGAGGAAACAGGGTCCATCTTACCTAACTTCCTTGATTTGGAGCGCCATTTCTTCGAGTTTACTGGAGCAATGGATTTTTAGTTTGCTTAATAGATGCCGGGAGCTCCCTTTCACTTGAAATTCTCTACGTTCTTTTTGTACTCCAAGTCGAGAAGCCTAAGATTGTTGACTCTCTATCATCCTTTGGCTATATTCTCTTTCTCTTCCGCTCTTCTCTTCTTTAACCTCCTTGACTTCTGTTTCTTCATGATTCTTTCCATGTCCTTCTTCTTCTCCATCAACTTCTTAGGGCTTGTGATGGCATCATTTTCAGAGAAGGGCTCACAGTATCCCAGACCTTTGTCTCGTATAGGGCTCCTAAAATCATCTGAGAGTGATTTCAAGTTCTACGTGGGGATGCTCACGATCCATTGGTCGTCGGATTTCATGTCGTTTTTTGAAAGATTTAGGTTCCCTTTTTTGCCATCGTTTGATGACTTTGCACTAGAAGACCTAAATGCTAGCTTCTCTGGGGAGTTTGTTTTACTCAGATTCGACCCTTTGTTTTCGTTAATGTCCTTGTTCTTACATTGCTCCTCTTCCAGCTTCAGCTCCCTTAGTAAATCAAGGCATTCGAGTCCAATGCATCTAGGCTTTTTTCTCTCCTTCTTTTCCTCTTAGTTTGCCTTCCTCCCTATATCGAACTACTTCCTGAGCTTCTTCTACTTATCTGTTCTGTCAGATGTCACCTTTTTGGGCTTCTCAGGGTCCTTTGGAGCAATGCCTGCAGAGCCTCCTCAGATAACTTAGCTACTAATGCTGCCTTTTTTATGGGGAATGCCGCCCATTAAAGCATGCTTTTTCGTGCCTTTGCAACCATCTTCCTTCTCTCTAGAGCTACTTTTATGAGCCTTCAATTTCTTAAACAACAAATTCGCCATGTCTTCGAACTGCTCCTTTGCCTGTGCTTCTGAAAAATTCGCAATGCTTTTGAGAATGTTCTAATGGCTTGAGTAGGACTTCCCCTTCCCTGACCCAGATTTTTCCACCTACTTAAATTGAAGGCCTTTAGGGGACTGGAACTCTGGCTGCTCAACCAGCATGTTTTCTTGGGCAGTTAGGTTCTTTTCCAGCATGGTTAAGGCGTTTCTCTTGGCTTTCTTTTCTTCTAAGACTTCTTTAGGGTTGTTGGTGGTGAGGGAACTAGAGGAGACTACGTGACGAGTTCTTTGCTTTGAAACTTACTCAGATGCCTAGGCCAAATTGAGATTTTGGTGACTCGTGCTATGGTTCTGGTTAGATATAGCATGGATTTTTTTCTTCTTGGTAGAGGTAGTGGTGGGGGCAAGCGTGGAAGGTGTGTTTTTGATATCTGCGAGCACATTCCTGACGTTGCGCATCTGGGTATACTTATTTGACGAAGGGGTCAGGGTTCTCCCCATTGAACCGTTCCTCCTACTGACTGGGGACCTCTCCTAGGACTCCATTGAATTTTTCTTAGATACCTAGACTTAGAGAATATTTACTTTATCTCCTCCTTCAATCCGAGATACACTAATTGGGTGCTATTGCTTGTTTTGAGCCTTGGTGGCTTTTAGGGCTTTTGAGGTGTTTTAAGTGGTAATGATGTTGCTGTGGGAAGAGTAGCTCACAGATCCACCTGGCTTCACAGAGCTCTTGTCAATACTTCCACTGTAGCTGCCCATACTTAGTTCTTTGTTTTTCACAGCCTTTGCGCTGTTGGGTCATTTTGAAGAGATGACGTAGTTCGTATATGAGCTCCCTTCCCTTTTCTTCTCTTTCTCTCGAGTTTCAGACGATCTCCTGGACCGGGAATAGGAGAGACTATTCACTTATGTCTTCGATTCAATGCTCTTCAAAGAAAATTTCTCGTCAGGCTTTCCAATTTAGTGGAATAAGGATGAACCGAGGGTGACTGAATACTTCTTCTGGGAAATATTCTGCCCTTTTATCATCAAAGCGGTGTTTGCAATGCTGTTCCAAGAGGCAGGTGCTGAGTTGGGTTCCATGGCTGATTCACTCGATTTTTGAGTTTGGCTGAGAATCAGCTCAGAGGACAGCGTGTTTTTGAGGGAGCATTGAAGATCGACTCGCCCTCAAATTGGCTAGTTCGCTTCGAGGCCTATTTAAGAGGATGGCAACCCTTTTTTGGCAGGACTCGCTTCCTTCTTGTTGCAGATGCTGAGAGGACTCACCAGAAGGTTCAAAGGAAATCGCTCTAGATTCAAACGCCTTATACATGAAGAAAATGTATCGCTGAAAATTTCGACTCCCATTGACTTCTCGAGTTTCCTCCCTAAAATTTAAGTCACCTTCGCACCTCTGACGTCGTTGGATTCCTAGGAGTTTATGGAGTCTATATTAGGGGCTTTAGGGACTCCCATTGTTGGATAGTAACTAAAATGAGTTTCATCATACCGGTTTTCAAGATGGTTTTTGCGCATTGCCATCAAATCCGGTTTATTTTAGGGCTTAGCCGTGCGGAGCTGCCCAGAGGCGCAGTTGGGGTCGAAAGAGGAGAGCTTGCAAGCGATTGCGCTGCCTGCTAAGGGACCACCCTGCTTCTTCTTTTATTCAGGGCCTTTCATTTGCGAAAACATTCTCCTCTTCAAACTTAATTTGAATAAGAATCTACTGATCTGAGGGCTCTTCTATAAACTAGCAACTGATTAATGGGAAAACTTCAGTATTTCCTTCTACTTTTCTGGGCTCTCATCATCAGAGCCCAAGACGTTTCCCTTGGTAACCTGAATCCTCACTTGCCTAGTGACGGATGACCCGGATTACACGGATGTGTGCAAAGAAAATGGGAGCACTTGTGACTACTGCTGCGTAATCGACATGAAAACCTGCTCACGCGATGTCGCTGTGTGTGACCCTCTCACTGACAGGAAAATGGATCTCCTCTACACTGCCCTAATAATCCTGGCTGCTACAGTCGTCGGTACCCGAGACAGTAATGCTAAGGATTCCCTGTCTTCATCAAGATCATCCATTTCTGCATTTCGAGCAAATTCTGCCAAGGCTACTACAAGAAGACTGGCGGGGTCAGCGTCTGTGAGTTCTTCTTCCGGACCTTCTGCTGCCTCTGCTGCAACTTCAATAGGGTTAAGATCAAAAAGAGAGGCGAGGACATTTAAGGTTAAGATGCTGTCTCAATTAAAGTTTCTAGGTTTTTCTAGGGTTCAAATAATTCCATGTCTCCGCATTTCCGTCTTAAGCATTCGTTCGTGTTCCCTCCAGTCACAGCAGCCTTACTCCGAAATGTAGGCGATCCGCTCACTTGCTTTCCTCCGTTCTTATCCAAAAATTTTCTCAAGGCGGTTTCTCTCTACTTAGTCTGTGCAAGCTGCCAAATTTCTATCTCTTTCTGCCTCAAGAGCTTGCTCCTGTTCAATAACCTCCAGCAGTTCTTAGTTTTGCCTTAGTCTCAGTGCTTCTACCATTTTATTTGCCTCTGCTTTAGACAACTTCTGTCCTTTTTTCTTCTCTACGATGATTAAAAGACTACTAGATTTGCTCTCATGGGTCCGAACTGGACTCGTGTATAAAATCTCTTTGTTGGATTCTATGCCTTCGGTTTCTGCTCTCCGTTCAATCTCCTGAGTACTTTGGACCCTCCTCATCTTCTAGGCAGATGCTAATCAGGCCTTTTTCGCCACTTTATTAGAAGCACCGTTCATCCCACAACTCGACTTGGACACATCCCAATTACGCTGCGATGAAGACATCTTCTTCTTCTACTTTTCGAACTCCTCCATCATGACCTCCTTCTCATAAGCAGCCTTCTTTTTCATTTCATTCCTTGTCTCTAACAGCTCTGCCCGCTCCTTCATAATACGCTGGTACCTGTCGTCATCCTTATGAATCTTCTCGAGCACCTGCTACTTCTTGAATTCGTTGATTTTGTTGATTCAATTGACATTTTCTTCCTTCTCTCTCCGCTTGATATTCTCCAATTCCTTCTTGATCAATATCTCTTCCTGTTTTAATTTGAGTACTTCCTCCACTTGTGCCTCCTTCTCTCTCAGCTTGTAATGAATATCGCTTTTCCTTTGCTCCTCAATATGCTCCATCTGTGTGCGTACGTTCTCCCTGTATTGCTCCTTCTCCTGCTCACTGGCTTTTTTCATTGCCCGCTCCATCTCTTTTTAATGTTCAGTCATCATCATCCTATCTTAAGCAGCTCACTCCTTCCTCAAGAGCTCTTTCCTTCTTTGTTCCTCAATTGCTGCCGTTTGCATCTAAGCCCTTTTCAGGTCTTAGTCCTTTTTCATGGCCTTCATTTGCTGTTCCAGTTTCTTCTGCTCCCTCATCAACTCAAATTTCATGCGCTGCTCCTCCGCCCGCCTTTCCTTTTCTTCAAATTCCTATCGCTGCATCAGAATTTGGTACTCAGCTGTCTCCTTGGCCGCCTCAATCTTTTTCTCTGTCTCTTCTCATTTCATAGCGGCTTCTCTCATTTTCTCCTCCTGTTTCCTTGCCAAATACTAGATGTCACATAAATTAATTACCTCCTTCCGCTCCTAGTCTCGCATCTCCATCTCGAATTTTTTGGCTTCTACCTAAGCCTATTGCTCTCTCAAAATCTGCTCCGTATGGTGCCTAAATTCTTCCTACTTCCTCTTTTTTTCCTCTTCCTTTTTCTTCATCTGCTTCATCCTTTGCTGCTCCTGTCTCTTCTACTCCTCAGCTTTAATTTGTTCCAATTTGAACTGCTCCTATTGGATTCTCTTAGCTTCAGCCTCCTCTGCATGTTGCCTCTTTTTCCTTTCCTCTTCCTCTAAGGCTTTCTGTTCTGCTTCTATTCGCTTTTTTATCTCCAACTCCCTCTGTCTGGCATCCTCTTTCATCTGCCTAACCCTCAATTTTTCTTCATTCCTCTGCTAAAGCTCTTGCATCTTCATTTCTTACTGCATCATCTGCTCCCTTTCTCTCTCCTTATGGTCACACTTCCTCCTCACCTGCTTTCGCTTGATTTTCTCTATCTACTTTTTTTCACTGCTGATCACCCCGCTTGTACGAGGCGCCTTGACTACCGGCCACCTCCCCAACTGAACTCTACTCTCCCCCCTTCTCCACACTACCTCAACCATCACTCAC
>JAGYYK010000045.1:0-10787 GCA_021441645.1 Uronychia binucleata
AGTGATGGTTGAGGTAGTGTGGAGAAGGATTTCCTTGAGCAGAAGTAAAATGGTTGTTATGCAGAGTTCTGAAGTTGAAGGAGCAAAACTCAAGCATACTCTATCAACAAGAGGAACTTGAGAAGGACGTCCAAGCCTTATGTAAGTGAGGAGAAAACCTTAGTCAAAATTGAGAGGGACTTCGCTGTTGCCTAGGAGACCCTGCAGAGGAAGGAATAGCGGATCATTGAGCTGGAGGAGTTGGTCTATGCTATGGAGCCCAAACTGTTCAAGGTCTAGAGGGTATGAGGGACCTCACTTCAGGATAATAGGACTTTGGAGTACCTAAACCAGCAGTTGCAGACGAAGGTGTCAGATCTCACTATGGAGATCTAAGCAATAAAGACGAACCTCCTCTCTAAGGAGAAGGACCCGTCGCCTTAGAGGTTCAAACGCACAAGAGGGGACACATTTGGGATGGAACAAGAGGTGTCGCAGGACCAGTCCTCTGAGCTTTCGGTAGAAGAGGAGGAAAGGAGGGAGAGAGAGCTATTCAATGCACTGAAACAAAGCGAGTCCCAGGAGCAAGCGATTCTTCAGATCGAGTCCTAGTTCAGCAAAAGGAAGCTGCAAGTAATCGAGCTTATGGACACAATTGAAGGACTCAGAGACGATCTGCAGTTCTCCAATCTGAGCATCATCAACCTGGAAAAGGACGTGGAAACTCGGAAGATGATCAACATTGAGGACCAAAAGGTTATATGCGAGCAGGCGAAAGAGATCAAGAGACTCGAGAGTCAAGTGGAGATGCTCGGCCTCAGTGTCAGCGAGTGGAAGCAAAAATATAGGAATCAGGAGCTGATAAAAAAATTAAAAGACGAAAACATGGATTTCAGGAATAGCTACCTTAGGATCGTCGGGGCCCGCAAGGAAGACTTGGAAGACATTGATGAGGATAAGAGCAAAAAGGAGTTTGTAGAGAACTTGCGGATCATCAGGGAAAGTAAGGAAAAATGACATGCAGAGTCGATAATGCGGGCAACTCAATTCAAGCACTCTTGCATGCAGATTCTTGAGAATACGACCGTGTTTGACAACGAGCTAGCTGAGTTAGAAGGGAAGGACATTAGCCGAGTCTCAGCACTCATCTAAGACTAGTACGACTCACGGTTCACAATCGCTCGGGACCTGGAAGAACTCAAGGAAGGGGGAGTTAAGAAGAAGTTTATCCAGCAGAAGCATGACAAAGACATGAGCATGAGAGTGCAGGAAGATGACTACTATGACCAGCTAATGAAGGAGACTGGAGGTAGGGATACCCATTCATTTCTAGGCTTCTACAAGGAGGAGCCTTCTATGATACGAGCGAGGGTCGTCCCAGGGAGTGGAGGGGACGGTGATAAAATCAGCATCTCGAGAGGGATTCAAACAGAGAAGCAAGACCAAGAGCTAGGATTAACGAAGATTCATAGAGAGGAGCTGGCCGAAGATCCTGGCCAGCCAAAACTCAACAAAAACTTTTCAGAAGGTCTTCAAATTTTGATTAACAATGTCAAAGAGCCAGAAGTGAATTCAGAAAAACAGCAGGAGAAAAAATTTAAGAAAATCCCTTTTTCAAAAGAGTCCCCTAAAAAGGAAGGAAACTCAGAGTGCAACAAGATAGTTTCAAAGAAACCAATGATTCCCCAGCTGAACCTTGACATGGTAGAAGCATCTAAAGCCCCAATCGACACTCCTAACTTCAAGGACGATGAGAGGAAGTAGATGGTAGATTTTGTGAAAAATATGGAGGACTATATCGATGAACATGGGGAGGGTCAAATTTCAGAGGAGTCGGCTTCTTTCTAGGCCAATGAAGATATGAGGCTCCAATCGTTTGGAGTCTCTATTGGGGCAATAGAGAAGCGTTCAGAGTACATGTCTCTTAACTTGAAACCGAAACCAATGTCGCTGCAAAAGGGAGGGAGAGTGACGACGCCTGTTAAACTTCGAACAGACGATGGACTTTTCGAGAGGGCGGATCTTCAGATAAAAGAAATGGAGGATGATGACACAGAAGACTTTCCGTAGGAGCCTCCTCCACGGCATTCTACTAACCCTGACATGCTGCAAGTCCCTTAGAACAGGACGTCAAATTTGAAAGATTTGATGGACAAATCTATAAGGCAGTCAAAGCTAAGTATACCTGGGGGAGGGTTCAGGCCTTCTTCTGTCTCCATGCTTTCCAGGCTCTCTAGACTCACTAGTTTCGACTACCTAGCACTGAAGTCTGCCAACAACCCCAAGCACAAGAGAGTGCAGCTCATCCTTGAGCGATACCAGGAAAACGAGCGCTCAGTCGACTTCTTCAGTGAGTACGCAATGAAGCTTTCTTCACAAGCCTCTCCTCAAAAAAGAATTATAATGTGCACTGACGATGCCTTTTATTCCCTCTCTGAAAACCTCTCTGTCTTAGTGAGGATCCCTCTGATCGACATTGAATTCGTCACAGTGATTAAAAGGAACTCTTCCCTCCTCGCTTTCCATTGCCCCAATTCCTATGATTAGCTCCTAGAGACCCTCAGGAGGTCGGAGTTAATTTATTTTTTATTCCACGTCTTTGACAAAAGGGGCTTCAGAAGGTTCGACCTCAAAATGGCCGACGGTATCAAGGTGGTGACCCCGGACTCCGAGAAGCTCATCATGTTCGATCCGACTTAGGAAGAGGCAAAGCAGCAAAAGGAAGGGTTCACTCCAGTGGTTAAGATTTCGGACAACCTCTAGACCAACACCTTCATCTGCGCATACGTGGTAAGGTTCTCTCACCCTAGTATGGCTACCTGATAAAGCGCTCTGAAAACTGGTTCAAAGCTTGGACAGAGAAGTTTTGTGTCTTAACGAACGTTGGCCTGCTTTACTACAACCAGCCCAACCAGAGGCCCAGAAACCTCTACCCCATCATTGACTCCAAGATAACCCGTGTGAAGGAATCAGTAACCCTCCTTTAATTCCAGGTCTTTGGCAAAAAGTACGTGTTTAGAATAAAAACCCTCAATGATGAGCTCATCCTGGCAGCCAAAACAGAGAAAGAATTCGAGCAGTGGAAGCAGGGCTTCAAGAGCTTGCAGAAGGAGGCCAATGAGAAACGAGAACGGTTAATCAACGCTAGATGATTAATTAATAATTAAATCACTTCATCCGACCCATTTCTTGGAGAAGTCGATGCCAGGTGTGTTCTGAGGCCCAGTAGGCTTTGTGAGGTTGCCTTTGAAGGCAGGATCCACGTCGATGGAGCCACTCCTCCCTCCGTATCTCGAAGTAGACCTGTTGGATGAGTTCGCAACTGTCCTATTCTTTATTTTTTTCATGTTTTGCTGCTCAAACAGCTCTTCCACGTCTGACGTCTCGTCAAGCAACATGTACTCAGGGTCGTCAATAAATCTGTCCTGAAGTGCCCTGAACCTAGGCTTTTTAACCCTCTTTGAGGCCCCAGTGGGGAATATACCCTTAGATTTTTTCCCTGGCCCTTCAAGCCTCTGGAGATAGATATTCTCCAGACCCTTAAGTCTGCTGTCATGGTTGGCACCTGATTTGAGGGAATAATTTGAGTAGGCTATAGACTCCATCTCCCAGTCACTTTCCAAATACCCCTCCACTTAGTCGTTAAACCCAAACCCTTTCTCCAAATCATTTCCAGATGCTTTTGGCTTCCTTTTGACAGGCTTTCTCCGTTGCTTGCTAGGCTGCAGCTTCTTTTTGATTTCATTGAGTTTGCTCTGTTTGAGCTTTCTCTCCCTGATGTGATGCTCTTTGATCTATATCGGAGCAGTAGAAGGAGGAATCGCCCGCTAACTTTCTGAAAAAGGCTGCTTTTTCAACCTTTTCTCGGTTGAGCGGGGGCCACCATTCAATTCCTCATTAAAAAACTAGTCCGGAAAGTCGTAGCGCCGATCTTGGGAGTCGACTGACGTCATCCCAGCAGGATCGTAGAGCTAGTTCCTTCTTAGCTCTTCAATGCGATTTTTTATGTCGTCGTCGTTTCAGTGAGACGGAAGCTTCTGCTTCTAAGAGGGCTCCTTCAGCCCACTGATCTGATCAGCAAGCTAATGAAGGTTCTAACCGGGGTTGATTTCCTCAGGCTCTTCAATGATCTGCTGAGCCATAAGGTTGGAGTTCGAGTAAGCAGTGGATTTGCTCATTGGCCTTTTGGGTTTCCCAGATGATTTCCTTGCAGTCCTGCTTTGCCTCCCGAGGCCCTGGATAGGCCCAAGTAGCGGTCTTTTCTTTTTCTTCTTCTACCTCTTGCTGGGCTTTCTTCTTGAGATTAACCTGCCATCTTGGGTCATGAAAGGCCTCTCGTCAGAAGAGGTTGTTCCATGGCTATCTAATCTCTGATTGGCAACATTATAGTTGCTAGGAGTGTCTTCCATTAGTGAGTCAATGGAAGTGTTCCCAGAATCCCCTCTTAGCTTGTTGAGCTCATTTTCGATCATGTCTTCATCCCCATCTATGTCGTCATCATCAAAGTCTCTAAGACCAACAGAAGCATGCTCTATTTCGCTCATGAGCCGCGACAAGCTCTCCAAGGAATTCGATCTTAACAGCCCAGTCCTGAAAATCTTCGGGAGTTCTCCTTCTTTGTCAAGGTAATGCTTCGGAATGAACACGTCCCCATTGACATCAATTATATTGTGATGTTCGTCTCTCATGTAGCCTTTTTAGTTCACAAGGCGGTTCAAGTTGTCCACATACTGACCCTTTTTGTTCCTCTTCAGCTTAGGTGATCCGTCTGTCTTCCTGTCGAACTTCCCCTGCACGTTCTCCAGCTTGAATCGAGAGAAGGGGAAAATTTTTGGGAACTCTCCTTCATTTGACAGATATTTTTTCTCAAAGATCAAGTGCCCTTCTTTGTCGATGACGTTCCCATCCTCATCAATCAGATAGCCTCTTTCGTTAACCCTGTTGCCATCATTGTCCACGAAGAAGCCTTTTTTATCTCGGAGGAGTATGATGTCGCCTTTGTTGTTCCTGTCGAAGGTGCCGATCACATCGTTAATATCAAATCTTCTGGCATCATAGTTGTAAAGACGCTTCAGGTCTCCATTGCACTCAAGCTGCTCTCGCCCCAGCTTCTTCCTCCCGAATTTGTCAATGATATTGCGCTTTGAGTCTATTAAATACCCCTGCTCGTTGACCATTCGTCCAAGCTTGTCGAATCCTGAGGTTCCAGGAGGGGCTGAGGGGAAAGGTTTTGGCGGGAGGTGCTTAGGGCTTCCTTAAGCGTTTTTTATAACTGGAGGAGCTGACTGTAGAACAATGATTCCTCCTTCTTCATTCTTGTCAAAGAAGCCCATCAGTTCATGGGGATTGAAATTGAAGCGTTCAAATGAAAAAGGAGCTGGGATCTCCTTTTTGTCAGTGAGGGAGTCTCGATCGAACATTTTCTTCTTACTCTTGGTCTCCAGGACGTTGTTCATCTTGTCGACCAAATAGCCTTGCTCGTTGATCCTGTGGCCCATTTTGTCCACCAATTCTCCTTTTTTGTTCTTCATCAAAATCAACTTCCCATTGTCATCCCTGTCCAAGTCTCCAATGATGTCATTCTCATTGAATTATCTGTGGTCTAGAATAAAGAAAGGGGTACTTTTCTGTGGAGGGATTTGAACTCCCAGGTCTTTCCGTCGCTCATCCTCGTCATTTTGCTCCAAGATAACGTCAAGTTCTCCTTCCGTAATACTGTCTTTCTCATCTTCCTCTGAAGTCATCCCATCAAACAGGTCCCCACGACCACGCTGTTTCCTCTCTTTAATGCGCTTATTTTCATCATCTGCACCCTTGTAGCCTGCAGGGTACTCATGCCCTTTTGCCTGGTCGCCGTCTTCAAGATCCAGATTGAACGTTTGAGTCATCACGTTCAGAGTGTCTACATCAGTCTTGACGGGGTTAGGAGGCTTGCTTTCTGCTAGGACATTGTTGGGAAGATGATCTCCTATTCCTGGGGGTGGCGGTGGGTAATCAGCTGGATCAAATGGGAACAAAGGGTTCTCAACCTCATTCCGAGTCCTGGGTGTCATAGGGTATGACAAAGGACCCTTCTCGTATGTTTCGAAATCAGCTCCAAAGGCCGGCAAACTGTGAGCTCTGCCGTCCCCATCCTTGTCAATGCATTCTTCGATCCTGTTGTTGATGAAAAACTTCTTGTTGTCAATGATTGCGTTGACGATGCTCACCAATGCAGTCTCTCTGAGCTTCTTCTCGATTTCCTCCCTTGGATTGTCGTCTGGGTCCGTCTCCATTGAGAGCTCAGTTCCCTTGAATGGTTGACTGATCTTTTGATATTCCTTCTCCCGGTAGTGTTTGGAAGTTTTTAGCTCAACAATGACTAGCAATAGCATCAGCACCTCAATAACTGCTGCTTCAATCTGCGTGATATAAAGCTGGTTGCCCCAAGTTGAAGTCAAGACGCCAATCACTGAACTTCCAAGAACAGGCACCATTGTAGTTATGACGTTGATAAGGGTGAAGCAATTAATAGGCTTAATTAAGGCCTTTTTCCTTTGAAAGGGAGCCCAGAAGTTGTCCAGTCCAAAGAACCTAGAGTAGAACAGTCTAGAGATTTTGAAAGAAAAGATGGTGGAGAAGGCAGCAATGACCCTCGCTGTATGCTTAAATCTGATCTTCCAGTACTTGTATTCCGCGTCTTTTGAGATACTGCTTGCGTAGACAATGCAGAACCCGATGTTTTCAAGGAGCAGACAAGCAAACGCCCCACCACAGATAAGTAAGGAGTTCGTGTCCTCGTATAGGAAGCTGAGACCAATGAGGCTGAGGTAGAGGAAATACTCCACAAACCCCATGAAAACGATGATGTTCGAGACGATGAGGGAGCGCTGGTCTTTGAATTTCCCTCCGACAGAGATGACAGCAAACACGAAGGAGGATATCAAAAATGGGAAGTAGATCAGACTGAATTATGGAAGCTTTTCACCCGGCTTTAGGATGACTTCTCCCCCTGTGACTTTCTGTTCAGCCACACACGAGAAGCCATCTGAGCTAAGAACGAACCCAGTAGGACAGGAGGTAACACAGTCCTTGTTATAGACGATGAACCCAGAGTAGCAGGAAGTGCACTGATCCACACCGCCAGCACAAGTTTTGCATTTTGAGGCACAATTGACGCATTTATCAACTTGCAGGAGCGTCCCATCAGGGCATGAGGAGACGCAGTTAGTCCCTTGCAAAAGCATGTTGTTCTTACAGGAAATGCATTTGTCAGGAGAGCCTAAGCATTCAAGGCAGTTTCCGACACAGTCAGTGCAGACCCCAATCCCAGGAATCGTCTGGCTAGGGCAAGTTTCTCTGCACTCGTCGTTATAGAAATAAATGCTTTTGTTGATCCCGTTGTCGAGGCAGCTTGTGCATTTGGAGATTGTGCAACTTTTGCAGGGGCTCAGGCAGGGGTTGCATTTGTCCTTTGTTGCTGCAATGTATGTCCCAGACGGACAGGAACCAAGGCAATTTTCCTGGTATAAATAGCGGAGCGAAGAGTCTTTGGAGCATTCAGTGCATTTGCTGTGGTCCGACTCCAAGCAAAGACTGCATTTTTCATCGCATTTGATGCAGGTGAAGCCACCTTCCAGAACATACCCACTCGGGCAAACTGCCAGGCACTGGTTGGTAGGCTCATAGAAGTACTTTTCAGGGACAGAGTCCTTGTCTTTGAAGCAAGACAAGCATTTGTTCTTGTCCGACGGATCACACGTGTTGCAAGGGTAGTTGCAGTTCAACTGAGGGATCAATCCATATTAAATTTTGTCGATCCAGTAGTTGAACGTCTCATCAGTGAAAATTTCACAATGGAGTGAGTTCGATGTCGCAATAGTTGGATTTTAGACAGGGGAGAATTTTAACTTCAATTCGGTACCCTTGCTGACCGCTGAGGCGAAGGCCCCTGTCACTTCTAGCTTTGTCCCTTTGTTGGTGCAGGTTGGGGAACTTGCTAATGGGGAAGTCCCAGAGCAGGTGACGGCGTACGAGTTTGTGGGGTCTCCAACTTTTATGTCGTCGATATAGTAAATTATGACTCCTGCCCCGATTGGGATGTCGTTTGCTGGCTTAAAGACCAATTCGAAGTAGCCGCTTTGACTAGGGGCGTTAGTCTCCTAGATAAGGGCCACACCAGTCGGAGTTCCTGCAATTGCCATTGTGATGATGATGCTGGAAGTGTACTAAGATACCAAATAATCTGATTGGTCCTTGACTTGGATGCCAGAGAAAGGATCCGTTGGCTAAGTTGAGCCAGGGTTGATGACTCCAGGTACTGTGAAGATCATTTGCGTGCCTTGAGCAATTGATCCTCCTGAGAAAGTGAAGACTGCTGTCACAATCAGCTCAGATTTCGTGCAGGAAATGGATGCGATATTGGCGCCTTTCTCACAAGTCATAGTGCTTGGGAGGGTTATTCGAGAAGGGAAAGTGAAGATCAGTTTGTCATTGTCTAATAATGGGGTCTATACCGTCATTCTGAAGGTATAAGTAGTCTCTGCCCCGTTCACCTTCGAGGATGGCTCGACCATCATGTATTGCAAGTCACTCACTGAAGTCATCTCAGTAGTCATCCCAGTCGTCCCCTGATTTATGGGGTTCATGGAGGAATCGTACGTATACACAGAAAAGGACCCTGTTGGCTTTGTGGTTCTCGGGTTTTGCACATAGTTCAATGAAAACGTCAGCTGGCCAGCTTCGAAGTTCCCATTGGAAAATCCATTTGTTATGGTTATTTTTCCTGGGTCAGCAACGACAGAGCACTCAAGGCCACTTGTCTGGAAGCCTTTTACTCCACTGCAGGTTGTTTTGGCAACTGAAGGGTTGGTTATCACGATGTCCCCTGGGAAAGCGACCACTATAATGCCATTCATGGGGATCATGGCATTAGAATTGAATGAAAATGTATATTTCACTGGAGAAGAATATGCGAGCAATGTAGAGGGAGTGGCTGATCGAGGAGTTCCGATCGACCCAATGGTCGGGGTGAAGGTGTTGCTCACCGTGCCTTGGTCTACTAGGTATTCGACTGAGTCTTGGACAATGTACGTTTTAATGCTGAAGGTGCCGACCTGGATGACCGATGTGGGGTTTGTGCCTCCATTCAGAGTGACCTCTAATATACTTGAACCTGGGGAATAAGAGCCTGCTCCAAATGGTGTGATGATTTTTAAGAGTCGGAGGTTGGTGTTGGGTGTGCAGGTGGCTGAGGAAGAAATGCCTGATGGGTTTGATACACTGCACGATCCTGAGATGACGCTCATGGACTCTGGAAAATACAGATGAAGCGTGCCTAGAGTAAAAAAGGACTTACAAGAAGACGGAAGAGCGTGACTTGGGCGCAATTTGAAAACAAAGTCTGTGGATTTTTAGACCTCTGAAGTGGTCTTTGGCTGAATGTCTAAGTCTGTGATGGTGCCCGCCTTAATTTGGCTCTGTGGGAGCACAATCCCAGTGGTCTGCTGAGCAATAATTGCGTTAGTTGATGTCATCAGGTAAACTTCGAGTGACTTCGTTGTTTTCACTTTTTCCTAGTTGGCGTCATCACTATCGCTTACAGGATTCTAAATCTTTGAGAACTCAATAACACTTGGAGTGTCAGCATCACTGTCCTCGGGACAACTTTGGATCTCAAGTGTCCGGGTAGTCTCGTCTTTAGTTTTGATGCCGTTCGTGTCAGTCTCAACAAGATTGGAGCCCTTATAGCTGGTGAGGTTGTCGTTTGTAAAAGTGTGGTCTGAAGCAAAGATGAACTTCACTTTGCAGTTTTTGAGGACTGGGAGGCTCAAAGTGAACCTAAGGACCATGATAGCCTGCTCTGAGACTACTTGAGTCTGTCCAACGTCATGCGCCCAGCTGTTGGCAATTAATGAGGCTCCTTAGGTGACTGTGAGAGTCGCGCTTCCTTTGTCGATTTGCCCGCCAATATTGTCTTAGGTTTAAATTTGCACAGTCTTGGGTGAGTAGTCCGTACCACAGGCTCAGCTGAAATCGGGTTACGCACTGGATTCAAGCTCAAAGTCATTGATCCACTTGTGAATTCCGAACTGAGGATGTTGGACACGGTGATCCTCATGTCAGAAGTAGTCGAACTCTGGGTACAAGTGATAGAAGCACTCATGTTCTGAGGTCAAATCTGAAATACTTCGACGTTGGCACAATAGATGTTGGAAAGAGGGTACACAAACTGCATTGAATTAGCGTCACTGCTGATGGGATTCCACACAGGCAAGACCATCAGAATTTTCCCATTGGAGGGCACAGGGTTGGTGATGGTCAGCTTTACTTGCAAAGTTTAGTCTCCACTGCCCACGATGTTTGAACTTGAAGTCAAAGTGGCACCTGGGATTAAAAAGACTCCACCTGCCAGCGTTCCAGCTGTGAAACCCTGGATGCTGATATTGGTTCCTTGCTCCAGATGCTCTCCTGAATTCTTATAGGAGTCAACTCTGCAATTAGTGACTTTAGAGGTGCTCCCAGGGTTCTTGAAACCTCCAATGTTGATGATGACATAAGAGTCGTCTGCGTCTGTGAGGACGGTCACCTTCATTTTTTGAATTGTCATCCTCTCACATGAGACTGTCAGTCCTCCTGTATTCTGCACTTAGCCACAAGATACCACAGAGCAAGTTGGAGAGCTCTCCGTGAACTATACCATTGTGGGAACCTCCACAATCAAATAGTAGTCAGCTTGGAGTTTTTTTGAGTCCGTCGACTCAAGTGTGATTTGAAGATCAGTCACTTAGTTGATCCCCCACGCTCCACACTACCTCAACCATCACTCA
>JAGYYK010000046.1:0-10785 GCA_021441645.1 Uronychia binucleata
GTGAGTGATGGTTGAGGTAGTGTGGAGTTTTGGGGAGACAAAGGCAAAGGCGTCTTCCTTCGGTATGGCGGTCGAAGTTAATCTGTTCAGATTCTCCAACATGCTGACGAAGAAGAAGGACACCTCCAACAAATACATGTTCGAGATTCGGACCCCAGAGAAGGCCTTTGAGCGATACATGGACGACATGGGGGTCCTCACCGTCAACGTGTTCGATCCAGTTAGGAATCAGACAATCGGCACCTCTAAGATCCTCCTCAAGCTCTACTTGAAGCGCGACAAGAGGCTAGGTGACACAAATCCTTTGGTTGAGATCAGAGGGTGAGTGACTTCTCTAATGGGCAGGACTTTTCCAATCACCTTGGTAGGCAACCAGGACACCAAAATCGGAGAATTCTATCTCAGCGTTGTGAGCACATTCTACGAATCTGAGTCCTATGGGCTTCCTAAGCGCCAAAATGTTCCAGTAGAGAACTCAGATGAGGAAGAGCCTGAGGAGCGAGCTGCTACAAGGAACGTGTTAGGCGCGTTCACTGACGACAGGGTGCCGCGATCTCTCAACAGGAATCAAGCAGACGACGATGTCTACGAGAAAGGGAACTACGGAAGCGACGAAGAAGCTGAGGCCTATCCTGCGAAGGCTAGAGACAAATCTAGGTCTAGAAGCGCAAAAAGGGGCGAAAAGCCCGGATTAAAGAAAAACCCGCCAAAAAAGGAGCAATCCCTTGATGACAGTGAAAGCCAAACAGATGATGGAATGTCCGCATTGATGGACAGAGGGGAGCGGCTACGGAGGATGATGGACACCGCCCTTGAGAGCGGATCCGCTTGGGAAGCCCTCCACGGCCCTCATGTTCCACAAAAGAAATATGTTCCTCCATTCCTAGGAGCCACTGCAGGAGTCTCGCCTACTAGGAAAGAGCCAGAGGATTCAATCTCCGAGCTCGACGACCCAGAAGAAAGTTTCATAGGCTCCCCTTTGAAGCCAAGGACAAAGGCCCAGACTTCTAGTGGTTTCAACGAGCTTAAATACATCAAGTTCCAGATCTCTAAACTGGAAATTTCAAACGAAGAAACTCTCCGGACACTCCATGACGAGTCAAACAATGGATTCTATCTCGACATCAACATCCCTCTCCCTGACCACACCAGGAACACCGTCTCCAACCAGCAGCTCAAGGTGAGGACCAAGGAGCAAGGAAGAATGTACAACGAGTTCCTTTTTAATCACTGCACTGCCTTCAACTTCAACTTGACTGAGAAAACGTTCAATGAGCTTGTCAGGGCAAGCATCAAGGCGAGGGTGATGTGCAGTGAGATGAGCACAGAGAGAAGCACGGGGTCAATGGTTAACTTCAAGGATGTGGAGTTGGCAGAAGGCGAGCTGAATTTTAACAGGCTCTTGCTTTCTCCTGGATTCTGCCTTAAGGACGTGAAGCTGCATTTGGAGAAAGAGTACTATGTGGACGAGAGAGGAATGACGCTCTAGTTCAAATCTGAAGCTGACGCCAAGAAAAAGGACCCCAAAGGGCAGATAAAGAAGCCATAGAAAAAGAAGGAGGAGCATTACGAGACAAAAAGGAAATCAGTCGGGCACTTAGTGATGTCGGTCTCTCTTTCGAAGTACCTTGACGAGGAGACTTCACATGCCCAAGAGGAGCAAATCATTGAAGAAGGCCCAAGGACCAGAAAAGAGGCCTTGTCCAGGGAACCAGAAACAAAGACCACTCTCATTGCTGATGAGAAAGACGATCCAGTGATCTTGCAACTCTATTTAGGAATTCTTTCAGCAAAGGACGTCTCTTACAGGTCCTATGAGCAGATGGCCGGCACTCAGCAAGAGTTTGGATAGCCTACTTCCACACAGGCTCAGAGCGCTCTCAAGACCATTGACCAGGTGGGATCCATCAACGTCTTCAGAAACCTGTTTGTCTCTTATAAGGCCTTCCCCTCCCTCGAGAAGATGCGCACGGACACCTAGTGGAGCTCATGCAACCCAGTTTTTAACCATAAAGTTCAGTTCCCAGTCGCCATGAGCAGCGAGACCGTCAGCAAAATGGAGAAATTTGCCTTTGTGCTTGAATTGTGGGACAAAGTAGCCCCTTCTAAGGACGAGTTTGTTGGGTACTTGAAACTGCCTCTGGTGCACTTGTTTTAGACTTTGGCCAGTGGAGGAGGGTCTGCTGCAGCTATTGCAGCCAACGTGTACCCTTTGGTGATGACTGACGACTTCCTCCCTATATACAATCCAAGGAAAGGAGAAAACGTTGGGCTACTTAAGGTGACTCTTGCTCTGGGGACCCCCAGCCAGATTAACAGGCATTTGACTAAGGAGTCTTCCCAATAAAGCTACATCGAGGAGCTCAAATTTAGGAAGAAGCTTGAGAAGGAAGAAGAAGAAGACATTCCAGAGAAGGAGATCAAAGAGGAAACCGCCACGTGACACCCGAGCACACCCCCAATCAAGCATTCTAGGGAGAATTCCCACCGGATTAGCACTAATAGGGAGCAGGCCTTCCAGGCCCCTCAGATGCGATCTTCTTTGTCCCCTGGTGCTGATGAGGTGGGCAGGATGACAGCCCAAGTCATTACAGACGAAGTGAAACCCCAGCTCAACGAACTCACAAGATCAATCGAAAAGATTGAGACCCGTCTGGAGTACATCCCAAAATAGCTGGAGACCCAGCAACAGCTCTTCCAGGTGACCCAACAAAGAGAGATTGACAAGTTTATGATGATGTAGAAAATGAATCAGTCATCTCCCTAACCCTACTTCTACCCCCCTCCTCCTCAACCAGCCTAGGAGAGGCCTGCTTCTCAAATGGATGATGGCTCTAACCCTGTGAAGAGCAGGATGGAGTCTCCAAAGGAGGAGACTAAGGCTTCCTTCGACCAGAGAGTCCCTCTCCACATGCCCCCGACCCAGCCTGATCCATTCAGCTAAGTTAGGAGGTCAGTTTCTCCAACAAGAGACTACGAAATGAGGAAATTGTCCTATTTGGATTCGGCAAGGAAGCTTTTTGAGGACCTCAGGAGCACAAACTATGAAGATTTGGCAGAGATTTTTAAAGACACTTTCAAGCTCCCTGGAGGCACTCAAGTGAGGATATTCGATTTCGTTGACACTCTCTTGGATAATGACAAAGTTTCGCTAACCAGATCAGAGCTCTCTCAAGTAACTCAGCTCTTCAGCATGACCAAAGATGACAAGAAACCACAGAAATCAGCTCTCGTAGAGGAGGAAGAAGAAGAAGGACAACATGACAAGAAGGATGAAGGTGAGGAAAACGAAGATGATGACGATGACATCCCGTTCATCCTCAATCAGAAGGTCCCAGGCATCGACATCAGGGAATTTAGCTTCTCATTCAAATCTTACCTCAAATACTTGGACATGCTGGAAGCAAGGCTTATTGACGTCCTCGACAAATTCAAGCTTGCCATTTCGAAAGCAGTTTCAGGACCTTTGGACTTCGTTGCGGAGATTATCGAGATGAGGGCCCTTGACAGCAAGATCACCCTAAACCAACTCAAAGAGACCCTCGAGCAGCAAGGAGTCAACATCAGAGATGCCCTCTACTCCCAACTGACTAACTTGCTCGATGTGGAGGGCAACGATACCCTCCACATTAGGAGTTTCTGCGATTTCCTCAGAGACCCCTCTCTCAAGCACTTCGACTTCTTCAAGGTGAATTCGAGGCTGCTGACCCAGTACGTGGTGGACTTCTTCAGAACCTCTCTAGAAATGAATGACAGGAGCCTGGAGGAACTCGAAAAAGAATTCGCCTTCCTTATTCAAGACCTCTCTAGGACACCTATCCCAGCCACAGTCTTCCAGAGCATGCTGAGAAGATGCGGGCTTCCCCTGAGTCTTTGGGAAGTCTTCTGTCTCTTCGAGCACCTGAACCTGAAGTACGCAAAACTCTACTACGAGCCCCAGAGGTACCATGATCTTCCCTTTGCGATCTTCTACAAATTCTGCACGAATAAGGAGTATCCTTTAGAAACGAAAGGCCAAAAATATCTCCTTGACAAGGATGAGGCAGAGAAGGCTGGTGAGAATCTGGAGAAGGAGAAAGATTTCAAAGACCCTAAGGCTAGCATCGACTCAATCCTCGACATTGCTGAGAAGTTGAATCCTAACACACATGACACACCGATCAAGGAGGAGAAAGAGGAATCCGAGAAAAACAGTGGGTTGTTCGGAGGGAGCAAAGTGTCAGACGAGGAGAAGGACGACGTCGTCCTCATGAGCAACGAAGAAGACATCCTCTCACAGAGCGAACCAGAGGCAAAAAGCATCAATCTTTTCCAACGCAAGGAGGCTCCTGCTCCACAGCCAACACATCCTGACCCTAAACCAGAAGACACAGCTCATTCTCGAAAAGGCTCATTTGCACCTGACCTTCTATCAAAGGAGCCAGAAGGACCTCCAAAAGAGTTCAGCAAGTACAAGCACATCTTCGAAGTGAACGTCAAAGAGATTAAAAACATCCCTATTCTAGCCAAGCTCATCAGAGAGGCTGGCTAGACTGCCGCTGCCATTGAAGGAGGCTCCACTGCAGACAGGAAACAATCGCTCCAAAAGACCGGCATCTCCTCCTCAGGCAAATACATCCAAAATGTATGCGTTAAATACGCGTTCCCTCTGGACGATGATGTCCTTGAGAGCGACTTCCTTGCGTCCAAAGGAGCTGAATCAATCGACTATAAAGTCTAAATGAACACAATGCATACATACGCCCTTTCGAAGGATGCCGACGTGAAGAAGCTAATTGAGAAGTCTGGGAAGGACAACTTCAACCTCCGCCTTGCCATGTTCTTGAACGACTCCAGGTCCATGGATAAGGAGGTCAGCATTGGGAACGTTCAGCTGCCAATAGAGGACATTGCGGAGCTTGTCGAAAACTATGACAATCAGATCCTCAACTACTCCCCTGTCTTGAATAAATCAATTCTCTCCCGGATCCTGTTCGTTTACGGGACCTCCTTCAGCAACAGGGAGAACTGCATCATAGGCAAGCTATGTGTGGAGATTCTGTACTCCAAGGAGCCCATCTATGAAGACCAAAGCTGCAAAAACGTGTTTGGAGGGGGTGTTCCTGACTCAGAGCTCTTCCTGCACAAGGAAACCTATATTAATAGGAAAATCCCTCTGCAAGGAGTCCTTACCTGCTTCATTGGAGGGGTCACTGGGATGAAGCACGCCATCGACTCATTGGACTACATGCAGAAGCTCAATGTGACGTGCCCAAGTGGAAATGCCGAGTCCAGGCACGAAGACTTTACTAGGAAAGATGCCAATTTGCTCTCTGTGAGGACAGGAGGAGTCACCACGGATCGACATGGAGAAAAGTCAGTAATGACCGGCAAGGGTGAGTTCCCTAACAAATCAATTGCCTCAGGAGTGTCCCATGGAACGACAATGGGCGCAAATGTGTTAGCCAAAGATGAAAGGAAGCAACAGACAGAAAAAAAGAGGACACTAGTAGAGCTAATGAGAAGAGGCCTTAATATCGGAGCAGTAATTTCTCCTTTTGAGGAAGACGACAGTCTGAAGCATGCTCACGGCGAAAAGTTCACACGAGTCATTTACAACACCATGGCCCCTTCCTTCAATGAGCAGATGGACTGGCTCATCAAGATGGACACCAACATCTTTGATTACATTAAGAGCAAACACGTCCTAGTTGAAGTCCGGCATTACATGGCCAGAAACAAGGAAACCCAAGGAGTGCCTCCACATTTCAGCACCTCCGTGGACTCAATTCGCATTGTGGGTGAAGGACCTCATGGAGAGTCGACTATCATCCAAGGAAGCACTAGAAAAGGCCTGGAAGATGATACTTTGTCAGAGCACGCAGACGCGATCAACTCTTCCGAGAAAAAAGACTACATAGTCCTAGGCAGGTCCAGGATCCCTCTAATACACATTATCTCAAGGAGCAACGGAATTGACGAGGAGTTCCCAGTGCTCGATGAGCTAAACCAGACAATGGGATACATCCACGTCGGACTAATTTTCAACCATGCCGATAAAGACCGGCCTTTCTTTGGAAGAAGTGGGCTCCCAGCTTCACAAAAATTCGGTGCCGCAGGAATCTTTGGATCCTCCAAGCCAGCCATCCATTCTACAGGGGACTTTGAGCCCTAGGAAAAGAGAAAAACGCTAGTCGAAAAGCTATCCCGGCACAAGTACGAGTACGAGGTGGGCAACAACTCCCAACTCCTTTCGGCTCCTTTTATTCTGGGACTCAATTTCATGGAGTTTGTCACAAAGGACAGGAGCTCCCTCCTGCACCCTGGTAGTGCTAACAAGGGAGAGACAACATACTTCTACTTTAAGTTCAAGGTCCTAGGAAAGTCCTATCAGACGCGATTCCTCTGCAACACGGAGTTCCAGGACCTGCCACTTGGTCTTGGGGTCTTCACACTAAAAAAATGCACTTTCATTGAATTAGACCTCGCCGAGCACTCAGTGGATGAGCTTGAAAGCAGCCTAGGCCGCCCTCTTGAGATCGAGCTATGGTTCAAACGAGAAAACCCCAAAAAGTACCTGCAAAACGTGGAAGAGGAGCACCTGGGTTCCTTCTTCATCGACATCAACTAGATCACAGCCGAGCCCAACAAGAAGCTGAAGAACGGGGGAGCACCTGAAGGGAGCGAGCAAGAGACTGTCTTCTATCACTCAGATGGATACTTCTCGCTTTATGACTGCAACAAGGAGAAACTCTCCACAGACAGACTTGCTCTAAAGCTCTATCTGTTCCGGAAAGGTAGGACCTCCTTCAAAACGCAGACTACCCATCGCAATTGGCTGACCTCGAGGTCCTCTTCCACAACACCCAAGCTATTGATACCGCTCTCGCAGCGGAATTCGATCTCAACCAAAAAGGCTATGCTGACTACGACGACCTAGTCTCACTCATTGACAAGGTAGGTCTACTTACTGACTCTTCAGCATCTCTAAGGCAACCAGAGAGACCTAATGAGGGCGTACATTTCAAAGCTAGAGTTTAAAAATGCTGAAAAGGTCTACTATTCGCCCATCTTCTCTGGAGGAGCTCATCTCCCTCCCTACTTCAGATACGCCAACAGGTTTGCAGACGCCGAGATCCTAGAAAAATTCCTTAAGGTACCTGCTGCTGTGACCCTCCAGAGCTTCCAGGCCATTGACAATTACGAAAACGGGTTCGTGAGTGTGAGCTTGTTCAGGAACATCCTGGAGCAAGAGATCAAGCTCAAGGAGAAGATAGTGAGCGATTTCATCAAAGCTCTTCCCTTGAATGAGAATGACTGCAGCATGGCAAGCCACTCAATGAGAGGCCAATACGACTATATTGTACTGCTGAGAAGACTCATTGGGTACAATGTCGCCCAAGGGAAGTTGAAGGTCAAGGGGGTCCGCCAAGGCAGCCTCTCAAGGACTCAGGATGCTGCAGACATTGACATCCAGCACCCGAAAGACGCAAAGAAAGTCTCATTGACACTAGATATTGAGAGCGCTTTCAGGCTCAAGAACCCAGTCAATGAGTATGATCCTGCGAACTCCTACGTCCAGATCAGGTGGCCGTTTGATAAGAGTTACAGGGAAGCTGATTTCCAGACGGAGATCGTGTTCAAAAGCTCCTATCCTGCTTGGCACTTCAAAACCAAGAAGGACGTGGCGATCACCCAGGAGAGCGTCAAGCACTTGGTCAACGAGAAGTTGATCCTGGAAGTGTTTCATGTTGAGCCCCTAAAGACAGGCACCAGGAGCGGAACTCCGGTCAGGATCGGGTTCTCCCAGGTTGACATCTCCAGTCTCGTTCTTTGCGACAACTCCTTGGAGGTGACTGGCTACTACCATGTCATGAAGGACATTGATGCCCAGGATGAGATTCAATATGACATGGATCGGACAATGAAGGACTCACAAGGGTAAATCAAGGTGACCGTGATTGCCAGTTAGAGCATAAAGAAGCTAGCAGCTAAGCCAATCCCAGGAGGAAGCTCGTCTCCTCTCAAAACAAGTTTGAAAGCATCCACCTGCTTCCAAGATGCTCGAAAAAGTTCAGAATTTCTGAGGAATTCTGGGAAAAAGCACGTGCAGATAATTTCACCTACAAGGGTGGACCCTCCACCTTACTACGACTCATTCTCCAGATCCGATGGGTTTGCCATGAGCTACGGAGCTCAGGATGCTGGCAAGGAGGACGCCGATTTGGTGATGAGACACACCCAGAACATGGAGGATCTCCAAATGATCCACCAAAAACTGCAAAACGCTCTTGCCTTCGGGCAAGCGATGAAGGGGACCTCAGCAAAAGGGACACAAGAGAAAGAGAACTCAAAACCGAATCTGCAGTCTGAGATCTCAGCTTTTGCTGATTCCACGAGCTTCCAGATGATGGAGAGCAAGCAGGCTACTAACGTTTTTGAAAAGAATTTTGGAATACCTTCTGACTTCACAATGAAACAAGAAGGAACTATCTCTTCAGTTGGGACTGGGACCTTCTAGGCCAAAGAATCTACCTAGAGGCAGCTGCTCAGCGACTTCGAGATCGCAGAGCGTGAGTCTTGCTTGACCTCCTCAATGAAAAGTCAAGGAGGAGCAGCAGCTTACGAAATAGGAGACTTCGAGGAGACTCCATTGAAGCAAAAAGATGATGAACGGATGTCCAAGACAGGGATTGAGGGAATCGAGGGTGAAGATATGTTCCCTGAAAAGGAGGGGTCCGCCAAGATGGCGACCAATGTGTTTGAGCAAAACATCTTCGAGAGGAGAGCTTAGGAGGAGCTGGAGGAAGAGAGAGCCAAATCCTACAAGAAAGAAAAGGAAGTGCATCCTACTCCTTCCCCCAAGCCTCCCTCAATGCCCTCGATAACCCAGAGCATTAAGCAGATGAAGATGATGGAGTTCAAGGACGATGAGCTAGCCAGGATCTCCCGCATCATGAAGTCAAGCAAGGGCCCTGGGAGTTATAACCTTGATGAGGACAGCGACTGAGCCTTCGGCCAATATTTTGACACTTAATTGATTTAATAATTCGATTAATGGGAAAAAAGCGGCATTCTCAGGACAAGATGTGGATCACTGCCACTGAGCACAAGTACGAGTGGGGTGGCAAAAGGAACCTCAAGAAAGAGGAATTCCAGAAGCTGCCCTTCTACTGCTGCTCTCTTTCCCTTCTTCCCTTCAAGAACCCCTACGCCACTGACGACGGCTACATTTTCGACCTTCTGTAAGTGCTGCCTCACTCCAAGGCACATTATTCCGTATATCAAAAAGTACCACAAGAATCCTGTCACAGGGAAGCCCCTGAAGCAGTCTGAGCTCATTAAGCTCAACTTCTATAAAAACTCGAAAGGGGAGTACCACTGCCCCGTGACCTATAAAGTCTTCAATGACTTCACCCACATCATCGCCATCAGGGAGACAGGGAATGTCTATTCCTATGAGGCCTATGACGAGCTAAACAAGCAGCCCAAGAACTTCCTGGATCTGCTCGACAGTAGGAAGCCCTCATACCTAGATACCAAATTTGACCCTAAGAAGATCTTGGTCATTTAAGACCCCAGAGACGAAGGCCGCAACGTGAATGAGTTTTCCCATGTGTAGAACGATGAGACGTATACACTGAGTAAAGACCTGGTGTTGACATTAGTCTAGGAGAAGCCGCTCACTACTGAAGACCTGATCAACGTAAGTGACACACACAGGAGGATTTTTGGCCGGATGGAGCAGGAGAGTAAGTCAGAGAAGGAGGAGGGGGAGAAGAAGGAGGAATTCAAGAGGCCAAGGATGGTGGAGAAAGGAGCAACGTCTTCCAAGACAGAGGTCTCAGCGATCACTGGCCAAATTCTGAAAAAGGAGACTGGAGAATACCGACTGACGCCGAAGGTAGGCGTCTGGAGTGACAAAAGGAATTCATTGTTCTAAAGCAGAAGGAGCTGCATCATGTGACTCACACTGAAGGAAAGACCTCCAGCAGCTTCACCAGCACCTCCCTTGACCCCACCACCCAGAACAAATTCAGATCGAAAACGGAAGACGAGGTATTAGGTTTCTGACTCCAGGTGAGGGTCGAATACTTCCACCCAGTGCGCAGCAAGCACACAAAGGGCTACGTGCAAATGACCACAAGCAAGGGAGTTCTCAACATTGAACTGGACTGCGACATGGCTCCCAGGACGTGTGAGAACTTCCTCGAGCTCTGTGAGCAAGGATACTACAATGGTGTCAAGTTTCATAGACTCATCAAAAACTTCATGGTAGGGTGTTATTAAATAGCAGATCTAAGGAGGTGACCCAGAAGGGACAGGGAAAGGAGGGAAGTCGTACTACGGAGCTCCATTTGTTGACGAGTTCAATCCTAAGTTGTCTCACGGCGCCCGTGGGATTTTGTCAATGGCTAACTCCGGCCCAAATACCAACGGGTCCTAATTGTAAAAGCTGCCTCTGACGCCAGCTTCATTACCTTCAAATCCTGCACTCACTTGGATGGGAAGCATACAGTATTTGGTAAAGTGCACAGTGGGCTAGCAGCGCTTGACGACATGGAAGTTGTCCCCACTGACCATAAGGACACCCCTAAGGTAGGGAGGTGGGTAATCTAGGAATTGATCAAAATCTTGGAGACCTAAGTACTGGTAAACCCGTTCCGGGACGCCATCGAGGAAATCCTGAAGAAGGAGGCAAAAAAAAAAGTAGAGGATGATGAAAAGGACCTCATCAAGGAGCGAAGATGGACAAAGCCCACGGACATGAAAGAAGGACAGGCAGGGGAAGCCAGCGTGGTGGTT
>JAGYYK010000047.1:0-10732 GCA_021441645.1 Uronychia binucleata
GTGAGTGATGGTTGAGGTAGTGTGGAGGCTGAGGGAGCTTGTTCCTCTGCTCTGTCCGAAGCTGGGCTTCCCTCCTGGGTAGGAACCCTCACTCGACTTCCCGAAGTCGGTTACATGGAGACTTCCAGTAGGTTGGAAGTTCTTATGCTAGGAGGCAGTCAGTTCCTCCCGTGGCGTGACGCTCGAGCTATGAGCAGCAGAATGTATGTTGACTGCTGCTTCCAGGGAAGTCTTCTCGAGGAGAAGATTCACATAGAAATTCAGAATGGCCTCGCTGTCATTCGTGGAAACTTCTGGATGCTCAATAAGCTGGTCGATCCTTTGGAGGAAGTTAACCAAATCGGTGTTATAGCTGTCCGCAGCTGTAACTTATATAGGATCCTAGTAGAAGGCGTCACTCCTTTGGGCTGCCTTGTCAGGGTTGACGAATTCCTCTAGCTCGTCCATTGAGATATTGAGGATATTCATTGACTCCTTGTAGAGCTCTCTGTCGGGGTGGCTGGTCTTGGCAGCGTTCTTCTTCTGCTTGGCCTGTAGTTGCTGCTGAGACCTGTTGAAGGCGTTCACCCTTGATCTCAGCTTCTCGACTGCAGTCACAACCTCCCTAAGCAGCCTCCTGAGAAGCACCACAGTGCATCTGAGGTTAGCCTCGGTTTTCCTGAGTTTTGACTTTGTCTGGTCGTGCTTGCGGCTCTCCTTCTCCAAATCAATGAATCCGCTCTGGCATTAGACCCCAAGCATTACCTAAGTCGATGACATGCTCTCAGAACGCAGGTTGCTGAGCTCATTAGTAGTGGCTTCAAGCTTGCTCTTGATGGTTTTGATTTGATTCTCCTTCCTCTCACACTCTTGCTTGTGCCTGGGGTCAATCCAAGCTTACTTTTTGACGTTCTCTTTAAGCCTCTCTATCTCATCACTGCGGCTGTTGAGCTCTCCCACCTCTTTGTTCATCGAGTCCATCCTATCTTTGAGATCTTTCAATTGGTTCTCCTTCCTGGCGAGCTCCAGCTTAATAGTTTTATTCTTTTCAGTGAGAGTCTTCACTTCCTCCCGCAGTTTCTTTTCCGAAGTCTTCATCTGGTCCATCGCCTATCTCAGATCTCTGATTGTGGCGTCCTTCCTCGCAGCCTCCTTTTGCAGCTTCGTCACCCTCTCGTTGTCCTCCTTCAAGCTTTCCATCTCACTGATCATTTGCTAAGCCTCCTGCTCTGTCTGTTCGCGCTGGTCCCTCATCTGGTTGATGAACTCCTTCTTCCTCTGGAGCTCCTCCTTGAGCCCTTTGATCACCATTTCGGTGTCCTTCTGGCCAGCCATCATCTCTCCCACCTTCTCCGATGAGTACCACGTGTCTTTCAGGTATAATATCTCATCCTGCAGCTTCTGGATCTCTATCTTGTGGATTTTCTAGATCTCTCCGATTTCCTTCTTGAGGTCCTTCTGCCTATGTTTGTTCAGGTCCTCCTTATCCGAAACTTCGTTGATCTTGTCCTGGAGGATACTGTACTTCTCTTTCTCCACTTCTATCTCTGACTCAAGAGACTTGATGAGGTCTTGCGTTAGGACTGGCTTACTCTCGAGCTTAAGCTGGGAGGCCTCAGCTAGGGCCAGTTTCTCACAGACCTTGTTGTAGTTTTTGACTTCTTCCAAGAGGTCGGGCTCCAGCAGTGTTTTAGAGATGTCACCTTTCCTTGTTGGGCTGTCTGCCTTGGTGGAGATGGACTTATCCCCTGCCCTTGACACACTCAGATTCATGCTGGAGCTGGCTGATGGCCTTAATGGCACTCGTGGCTTGCCTTGGGGAATCGACTGCAGCTGCTCCTCTAGGTTCTTGATCCTTCCCTTGAGGTCGTTGTCCTTGGCCTTGTTCTTTTGTATTTTGACCTTCTACGCCTTCAGTTCTGCATTGAGTTTCTTTATTGTGGCGTCCCTCTGGGAGATCTGGAACGCCTGCTGGACATATGGCTCAGTGCTGAACTTCTTGAAGTCTTTTACTTGGGAGAACTTTTGGTTAAGCTTCGAGTGCAGCTCTCCGAGCTCATTAGTGAACCTATGTCTCAGCAACTCGATCTGCATTTCAAAAATGCCGACTGTCCTCCCGTGCTCCTCCTTGGCGTCCTAGATCTCGCTCTTGAGGGCCTAGAGAGATTGGTATCTCTCTTTTTCTTAGCTCTCTACAATTCGCCTGAGGGAGCCCAGCTAGTCCTCCCTAGCCGCCAGCTCTTGCTCCATGCTTCTCTGGGTGCGATCAAGCTCATTCTTTTGCACGTTCTCGTGGTTAAGAGAAAATTTGAGGTTATGCACCTCCTGCTGGAGCAGCGACCTCGAGGCTTCAGAATCTTTCAGCATCTCCTTGATCCGGGCGTTCTCCTCCTGGAGGTTGCGGTACTCTGCTTGGAGGCTTTGGTTCCTGTGCTGCAGCTGTGAGATCTCTTCCCTGTTCTGCATCTCTGAGCTTCTCCTATTTCCCTCGATGTCTCTAACAATTTCTTCCATTTGTTCTGTCCTCTGCCTCATCTCCTCCTCGCTCTCAGCCTTCTATTCTATTTCCTGGACCAGCTTGTCCCTTTCCACCTTCAACTTGGCAAAACACTCCCTCAGGCTGTTGAGCTCGGTCTGCACCATGATGTTCTCCTCTGAGTTGTGCGAGGCAGACACTTGTGCCGCGTGGAGGTCCTTCTCTATCTGCACCTCCTTCATTTTACTCTCGTAGAGCTCAATCCGCTCTATGCTGGTCTGTCTTTCCTGAGCATACTGATCGATTTGCTTCTCCAGGGAGTAGTTCTTTTGCTTGAGGGTGTTATTTTCATTCCTCAAGTTGATCAGATCTAGGTTTTTCTCGTGTATCTCCAGCTCCAACTGCCTGATCATTTTGCGCTTTGAGCCTTTCTCCTGCTTCTCCCCTCCCTTTTTCTTCTCCTTCTCCTTCTTCTTCTTCTCTGCCTTGCTGAACTTGAGAGTATTAGGCCCTGTTCCCTCAGTGTCTGAGACTGAGTGCTGAATATGGCGCTTTTGGGTGGCTAGCAGGTTGGTCTCTGGAAAGGTAAAGGGCGACTTACACTCGCTCTTGAGAGAGTCTATCATTTATCTCATTTGGGCCCTCTCGTTCACCCAGAACTCAATCTCCTTCTTCCTATCTTCGATTTCTGCCCTTAGTCTGGCCTCGAGCTCCTTGTTCTCCTAGAGAAGGGCCTTGAAAGCTTCTTCCCCGTGATTCTGCTCATTCTCCCTCAGCAGGTTGTCCTTCTCCCTCTTCAGAGCTTTGAGGTCATACCTATTCTTTTCCCTCTCCTTTTCATACCCCAGGAGCTGTTGTTGGAGCTCCGAGATCTTGGTGTCCTTCTAGGACAATCCCTCTTGGTTGGTCTTTCTCCAACTATGAAGATCATTCTGCATCTTGCTGATCTGCTTTGTGAGCTCAGCCTTTTGCCTCAGGATACCAGCTTTCTCCTTCTCCAGCTGGTCCAGCCTCGCCTTGGTTGACTCAATGTCCTGGAGGAGGATGTCGTTGTCCCTAGATTTCTGAGCCAACTGCTATTGGAGGCTAATGATCTCTCTTGCCACCTCAGAGTCTCTAGCCTTGTCCCCCTGAGACAAAGCCTCGTTGATCCTAAGCTTCTCCTTGAGCTCCTCGATCTCATAGGAGTGATTGATCCTCAGCTGCACGAGTTCGCCCTCCAGGGTGTTCTTAACCTTCTCGCACAAGGCTAGTTTGTCTTTGAGATGCCCCAACTCTTGTCTCAGAGCGAAGGCCTGAGGCTCGAAAGAGTTGGACTTTGAGTGGTGTGAGGAAGGGTCCAGTGTCCCAGGCGTCCTATTTTCAAAGCAAGAAGGAGTGTTGCCCAAATCCTGGTCGTTGTGTTGGAAGATCGATGCCTGGTGAGACTAGTTCTCTCTAATACCTTCCACATCTTTTTTGACGAGCAGGCAAGCGTTGTGCAGTTGCTGCATGAAGTCTGCGGTGCTTCTGGTGATAGATGCCAGCTCCATGACTGCCGACTTCACTTAGGCCGCTGTTGTTAGGCTACCTGCCACCTCAATGGTCACCTTCTTGGTGTACTCTTGGAGCTGTCTGATGGAGCCCTCAGCATTCTTTATTTGTTGCTCTAGGAGCTCAAGGTACCAGATTTGTTTGTCTTGTTCGCCTGTTGGAGGGATCAGCTGATGAGTTCCTTCCTGCTTCTGGAGAGTCTTGAGCAATGAGATGATTGCTATCCTCTAGGCCTGCTCCACGATCAGGCGGGAGCAATCGTTGTTAGATCCGCCAAGTGTTTGAGACACCTGGTGATGAGTGCTGCCCACCAGCTACGAGGTGCTAAGTGCTGTGGACAGGTTTCCCTATTTCCTGTCCTTGGATTGCATTTCCAGCTCGAAGACTTGCTGGGCAAGGAAAACTACGCTCTCAATGAGGCATTTCATATCGTCCGCATATCTGGCCTCATACTCGTCCTAGCAAATATCGAACAAAGCAGAGGGGCTCGGCTTGTAGCTCGCCAAATTAGAGGCCTCGCGCACTTTGAGCTCTTCGTTCTCTAGCTCGAGCCTAAGCAGCTTTTTGCGGAGGACCTGGGTCTCTTTCGATTCTTCCTAGCCAGTTGAGTCATTATAAGCTCCTCCTGACCTCTCGAGTGCCCTGACTCTGTTTTCTAACTCCTTTGTTTCGTCTTCCTTCTTCTGGATGGCCTGCTTAAGGTCAAGTTCGACTCTGCCAGCAATTCTGAGCTTCCTAATGACCTCAGCCTCTTCCAATTTTGACTCAAAGAGACACCTCACTATCTTTGGCGGGCAGAAGGCATTGGACTAGTCTATTGAGCCATAAACTGAGGATGACATTGATTCCCCTAGGATCTTTGCTTAGCTGGATCCTCCGCTATTCTCCCTCTTCTTTTTCTTCTTCTTCTAGCCTTCCCCATTGAGGCTTATTTCATTGTAGAGTCCTTCAAGCTCTGAGAATGCCTTCCCTTGCTGATTTAACTTGTCTTTTAGGCCAAGGACCTCGCTAGTGACACTGTTGAGCTTGGAGTGCAGAATCATGTTTTCCTGAGATATCCTCTCCATGGTGTCGTCCTTGTCTTTCAGCGCTGACTCCAGGAGTGCCTTTTGGTTGATCAAGTCTCCTGGTGTTTGTCCTGGGTTGAACTTCTGCTTTAATTTCTCCATTTCCCTTTCAATGCCTCGCTTGGCCTCTGCCACCTCCAAGTCCTTCTCCAGGTTCAGGTTTGCCATCTCCTGCATGTGCTCAGCCTTTAGCTCAAAAATCTTCCTTTGAAGGTCCTAGATCTGCTGTGACTTGTCAGCTTCGTCCTTGATCAGCTAATTTTGGCAGTAGTCGGGGTTTAAGGACATTGAAAGCAGTTCCTCCTCCAAGTCTGGTGTTAAAGAAGGCCTACTCTGAGGATTGGTTGACCTTTTTGAGCTGGACTCGTGTTCGGTTTGCTCAGACTTGGAGGAAGCCTGAGTCTTCATTTCCTGTTCCACGAGGGCGAGACGGGCCTGTAGGTTGTCAGCCTTCTCTTTCTCAACCAGGAAGTCTCTCTGGACCTTGTAAAGCTCACTGATTTTGTCTGCCATATCAAAACCCAACTTACTGTCTAAGTCGATCTTGAGGATCGTAGCATTCGGGAATGCGGTCTGCCTAGAGAAGAGTCCCTAAGGAGAAGCAGCAGAGATGGATCCATAACCGTTGGCGCTTGATGCCTCGAGGTCACCTTCATCCTGCCTGATGTTCATCTTTTTCACGATTTCTGCGAACGACTAGGCCTTGCTCCTCTTTTCCTTCTGCACCAGATCCTAGGAGTCGTGCAACTTCTGTTCGGTCTGCGCCAATATCTCCTTCAGACTCTCTGTAGTGAGCCTCAGTGCGTCGTTTTGCTTGCTTTCGTGAGCCACTCTTTCCTCCAGCTTCCTGATCGTGAACTTTAGGGCAGAGACCTCTTTGCCCATCTCCTGGATCCTGTCATCTCCACTCTCCAGGATGTATCTGGTGAGATGAGACTCGAAGTATGATATAATCTGCTCGTTTCGCAGTTTGAGCTTGTTCTCAGTGTCCTCCTCTGCCTTCCTCACCGCTTGCACAATCTCTGATCTCTTTTCTGACTCAAAAACCTTTATGGCTCTTTGCAGTTGACCATACTTCTCTTCCATGAGCCTGAGTTCACAGATCGCCCTGTCTAGGTCAGCTTCCTTCTAAAGGAGCTTTATGTTGGATTCATTCAAGCTCTCCTTTAGCTTAAGGGTGGCTGAGTCCTGTGTCTGAGAAAGCGAGTTTTGCGCTTTCTCCTTCTGGATAAGGAGCTCGTTGATCAGCTTCTTCAACTAGCCAAGGTCCCTCGCTAAATTTTGATTCTTAATCAGAAGGCGAGAGCACTCCTACTGGGCAGAGTCTTTCGTCTCCTTCTCTTCAACTTGCTGAGTCAACATGGAAATTTTCTTGTCTTGACTGGTGATGATGTTGTCGCAGGAGGCGATAACTGAGCACATCTCCTCAAACACCATGGACTCATCGATGAGGTCTCCTTCTGTCTTCTGAGATAAGAGCTCGAAGATCAGCAACTTCAGCTGGTTGACTGAAAGCTTCAAGGATGAGTTTGAGCTGCCTGCAGGAAGAGTGGGAGCAGCTTTGCCCTGTGATGGCTTTTTGGTTGAGGACTGCTTCTCAGCGAAATTGTTGCTCAAAATTCCTCCAGTGAAGGTAGAGTTGACAGAATTCATGAGGGTGTTCCCATCAATTGTGGTGCCACTTGCACCTCCTTGTAATTTGCTCTAATAAAGATCTTCGTTTGCTTTCATCAGCTTCTTGTTGGCAGCAATCTTCTCCTCTTGGAGCTCCTTCTCCATCCTCTCTTGCTAGGCCTTCAGCATGTTCTTGAGACTAAAGATTTTCTCTTCTTTGGCCTGATTCTCCCTTCATTCCCTCTCTAGCTTCACCCTGGCCTCCTTCAGTTCTGTCGACTTGTCTTGGGTATCCTTTTTAAGAGAGACCACCTGCTTCCCTAGGATTTAAATCTCCCGGTTAGCCTCCTCAATTGCTTGCCCACTTCTTGATTTTTCTCCTTCTTCCTTTTGCAAGGTCTGCTGAAGGGACCCCTTCTGCCGCTCTAGGTTAGTCATGGCCCCCTAGAGCTCTGCAATCCTCCTCTGCAGAGATCCCTCGATTGCTTTCTGGGTGCAGAGTTCGGCAGTGAGATTGAGGAACTTTTGCTTGAAATCTTCATGGTCTCCGTCCGTCTACATGCTCTCCACCGTCTCCAGCATCACGGACAACTGAGAAGTCCTCTCCTTCAACGTCTCTTCGTTCTTCCTGACATGCAGCTGGAGCTCCCCTATGACCTCGTCCTTCTGTCTGGCAATCTCCATTGAATGCTGCAGTTTCTCTTCCAAGTTCTTTATATCCCTGGCATGGGTCTCTCGCACCTGGTCTAGCTAGTTGAAGATTTTGAGCTCCTTAGACTCCATTTGGCTCACTTGCTGCTCAAGTCTCTCCTTTGTTCTAATGAGGTCATTGTTCTCCTATTGGACGCCCTTCAGCTCCTCAAGGCTCTTCTCCTCAGCTTCCATCATCTTGCTCAGGAACTCCTCTTTGAGCTCCATCAGGACCCTCACGGACTTTTGATATTTCGCCTAATGAACCTTGTTGTCCTTCGCCAGGTCTTGGAGCCTATTCTCCATTCTCTGCTTCTCAAATTTCACCCACTGTGCAGCCAAGGAAGACCCTTCAGTCTAACCTGGGTGGAGCGTCTTTCTGTCCAGAGTCTGAGCCTGCACCACATCAGGAGCAGAGCAGTCAGCTTTTATTGGGGTAAACTATGAAGCCTAGTTTGTGTCCATATCGCTAGACCCTGCTCTGGTGTTGCTGGAGTTCCTGCCTCCCCTATTGAGTGACTTTTTCTCCATGATCTCAGAAAAGTCCTGCCGCTCCTTCATGAGGGAGTTGAATCTCTCCTTGATAGCGTCATACTCGATCTTGGCTGTGCGCAAGAACCCTTGGAGCCTTCTAATCTCATTCTTCTGAGAAGAGATTTTGTTGATGAGCTTGTCCTAGAGCTCTGACGATGGAGCGACGATTTTGCTGGTGTTAAGAGTGTGCCTCAGCCTTGTGATTTCTGCCTCTGCATGGTTCTTCTCCTCTCTAAGTGATTTGAGCTGCTTGTGGGAGTAGGCAATCTCTGCCTAGGCGTCTTGCAGGGCTGCCTTCAGAGTAATTTGGTTGAGCTCGAGGTTCTCACTGTAGCCTCTCAGACTTGAGTCTTCCTTCTAACCAAAAGAAGTCACGCCTTCTCGGGCGCTGTAGTCCTTGGAAGCTTTAAGCTGGGTCTCCAGTCGATGGATCTTCTGATCTCTGTCTGCGATATCGAACTTGATTTGGTCGACCATCTGTTTGTTCTCTCTTTCTAAACGGATGAGCTCCTCCCGCTGCTCAAGAATGATGATTTCCTGCTCATTCATCCTCTGTTCAAGAGCCTCCACCATGGCACCCCTCTGGAAGGACTGCCCGGTCGAGGATTGCTCTCTCAACTGCCTGTTGTCTCCATTCTTGGCATGCAACTTTGACAAGAAGATATCAGTCTCAACAGACTCAGCCTCAGACATCGCTCCCGTGTCGTGTCGGAATCCATTCTTTTGCTTGAGCTTCTGGAGCTCCCTGCTCTTTTTGTCCAACTGAAGATGAGCCTAGCTAAGAGACTCCTCCAGTTGTTGCTTTTCCGTCTTCATTTTCTCCTCCTTGAGCTTCAATGAGGAGATTCTTGAATTCAATTGGCTAATGGCCTCATTAGCATTCAGATCTGAGTCCACCCTACCTCTGGAAAACCCAACCTTGCCTTCCTCCATCCTCTTGACAAGGACCTCGAATTCATGCTACAGTTGGTCTTTGTCCTTCGAGAGAAGCTTCTATTTAGCTTCTAGCTCCTGACAGTAGAGCTTGAGTTTGCTGTGAAGAGTGACTTCCTTGTCGAAGTTCTTCTCGGTTTCCTCTAGCTTCCTCACATAGTAATCCAGCTCTTCCCCAAGGACGTCGGTCTGGCAGGTTCTCGTGATTCCAGATTTGTAGGCATCATTGACCATTTCCCCTTCCGGCTTCAAATTTTCTTTCTCCAGTTTTTTTAATTTCTTCTTAGCTTTCTGGTTCTCCTCTGCCAAACTCTTGTATTGCTGCTCCATGTCCTTCATTTCTCTCACATGGTCCTCGATGAGAGCGAGGGTATGCTCAATGGACGAGAGTCCTCTTTCGTTGGAGAGTAAGGCTAAAATTCCCCTGGCTTGGCCTAACTCTTTCTGTGCTTTAGATTCCAGTCCCTCAACCACAGATTTGATAAGGTTCCTCTCGTTTTCCAGAAGCCTGACCTGAGCAATGAGCTCTGAAGAAGTATTTATGCTTTCTGCCTTTGTAGTCTTCTCATTAAGGCTGTCAGAGGCAAGCTGGGTCACCTGTTCAACCAAAGTCTCTATCTGCTTCTCTTGCCTCCCAACCTTCTCCTTATACTAGGCAGCCTCAAGGCGTTTCTCTTCTAGAGCATCCTCAGCCTCTTTCTTCAGCTCCTTTTGTCTGTTGACCAGCTCTTGCATGCAGTCTTCTCGCTGTTAGAGCTCCTCGTAGCTGTTGACGTAGTAGTCCAGTTGCTATTAGATTTCCTGGATCTTCTCTTAATAATCTTGAATTCGGTCTTTTTGCTGGAGGATGATGATCTGAGGGTCTGTATTCTACAATTCCTGAATGCGGTCGTGCATTGCTCTGATTTGATCATCTGCAGTCTTGATGGCTTCGTCTCTCTAGATGATCTCCTGTTTTGCCTGCTCATAGTCTTTGTAGAGTCCACTCAGGATCTACTTGCTCTCCTAGATATGGCGGTCTTGGGAGCTCATGTGTTCCTCCAGTTCCTGGATTTGTTTTTAGAGGCCGTTGATGGTGGCGTCTTTTGATTTCAGGATTTCCAGGACCTTCTCATTCTTCCTGTCATTCTTATCCCTTTCTTGCTTCATTGTGAGATCCATCAGGGTCTCTAGATTGGGGTCTCTCTCCTTCAGGATCTCCCTTATCTCCTCGATATATTCCTTTTCAGTTTAAATTTAGACTATCTTATTGTTAATTCAATCTTACTTTCTGCCGGAGCTCCTCATTTTTCTCTTTCTCTTCCATGAGACGAAGCTCAAGCTCGGACTTGAAGGTTTGCTGTGAGCTAAGGAGATCTTCAGCGGCAAGCTCGGCCATGTTGGCTCTTGAGACCAATTCCTTGCCCTCCCGCTCCTTGGAGAGCTCAAACTCGTGCTCAAAATCCTCATTGCGGTTCTTGAGCTCTAGGAGAGCACTTGAAGCAGTGAGGGTCTCCTCCACACCTCTTGAGCGTGAGCCTTCTTGAGGGTAACAAATGCCATTACCATTTCTGAATGATTTGGCAAAGCTCCGGGTGAGAGAGCCTTCTTTGGGGGTGGAGGCTCCACCAGTGGTAGACTGGTCCACTATAATGACGACTGGGACCTTCTGGTCGAAAAGTCCGACTTGATGAAGATTTGTTCCTTCTGAGGCTTGCCGCCACGACTCCTCGGGACTTGCCTTCAAATGACTGACTCTACCTACCTGCTGATCTTCAGCTCGATGTCTACAAAGCTTGTCTCGAAGGCAGCTAGTTTGACTGCCTTGGGGTTCACGTTGAGTCGCTCAAGACACGAGGTCTTCAGAGTCTAAAGGACTTAGCCACATTCAAAATGAATGAACTCACCAATTCTACAGGTGCTGACA
>JAGYYK010000048.1:0-10708 GCA_021441645.1 Uronychia binucleata
GGCTCTTCAGAGGTTCCCTGCTCAGCTGGGACCTATAACGATGGATCCTTCACAGCTTGTCAAGCCTGTGGATCAACTCAGTATTCTTTATTCTTTTGCAGGCGCAACCGTTTGCATCTCCTGTCCGGCTGGTATCCAACATAAACTGATCACTAATGGTAGGATACTTATGTTCTTCTTCTTCAAGCAAGCCAGCGGTGTGCTCTTCAGGACAATACTCTCTGTCTGGAGAAACCACATGCACTACATGCGCGGCAGGATATAAATGCCCAACCACCACCTCCACCCAAGTTCAGTGTTCAGCTGGAGAATTCAGTGCCAGTGGATCAACGTAATTTCTCAGATTTTTGGTGGTGTGCTAACTTTCTTTAGGTCTTGCACCAAGTGTCCTAAAGGATACAAGTGCGAGAGCTCAACCGGGACAAAAGTGGAGTGTGGGGCGTCGGAGTATTAAGACAAAGAAGGCCAAACAACCTGTATCACCTGCCCAGCAGGAAAATCGTGCCCCAGCAAGACAGTGACTCCTATCGACTGCCCAGATGGATTTTACTCTGCAAACGGAGTCACGTATTCCATTTCTGACATTAGGACGTGCACCCCATGTGAAGCTGGGAAATCATGCCCAACCAAAGAGGCCTCTTCAGATTGCACTACTGGCTAATACAGTTTAGGCCTGGCAACATCTTGCATCTAGTGCCCCGCTGGCTTCAAATGCCCGGCGACTAATCAAGCGCCAATCAAATGCGACCCTGGCACCTATGCAACAGCTGGCTCCCAATCTTGCACTGTAAGCAAAATCCCTTCAACACAGACCTGCTCTGCTGGAGACAAATGTGAATCAACAACTTCTTCCACAACGGTTACTTGTTCAAACGGATACTATTCAGCCAGTGGGTCTTCCATCTGCATTAAGTGCCCAGCTGGCTAATACTGCTCGTCTCCCTAGTCCACCCCTTAGGACTGCGCATCTGGAACCTACTCCCTTGAGGGAGCATAATCTTGCACCAACTGCCTAGCTGGGACTAGCTGTCCGAGCACAAAAACTGCGCCAATTACTTGCCCCTCTGGAACCTATTCCCTTGATGGAGCCACATCTTGCACTGTATGTCCTGCTGGCTCTAAATGCTCTTCAAATTCCTAGACCCCAACTGCTTGCAGCACTGGTCAATATTCTCTGGAAGGGTCTACAGCATGCAGTGACTGCCCTGAGGGGTACAAATGCCCCAACTAAAATGAGAAGCCAATTGAGTGTGTCGCAGGTGAATACAGTGCTGCCAATTCTCAAGCTTGCACTACTTGTGAGGCTGGCTCCTTCTGCCCAACTACCAAGTCCAGTGACAAAGCAGCTTGTCCCACAGGCTACTTTTCATCTGCAGGTGCAGTGAGATGCACTCCTTGTCCAGCAGGCTAGCAGTGCCCCAATAAAGATGGCTCCTCTAAATCAGCCTGCTCTTCTGGATTTTACTCTATCGGTGCTCAGGAGAGTTGCACTGAATGCCCCGCGGGCAAAGCTTGTCCGAACTCTGATGGATCTGAGAACAGATCCTGTCCTTCTGGAACCTTTTCTGCAGCACAAGCAACTTCCTGCACTGTCTGCCCTGCTGGAAATTCATGTGACGGCACTTAACAAACAGCCTGCACAGATGGGTCCTACGCACTCAAAAGTCAGTCGTCTTGCACTCAATGCCCTGCCGGATTTTACTGCCCTGACAAAACAACGGCCAATGTCATTGTCTGCACCAGAGGGACCTATTCAACTGGAAACAAAGCTTCTTGTGACCCTTGTCCTGAGAACAAATAATGCTCAACTGACACCGCCTACGATTGCCCTATCAACTTCTACTCTCCCTCGGGAGACGCTTTCTGCTATCGATGCCCAGCGGGCAAAAGCTGCGATTCCTCCAATCCGGTATATTTTTAAAATAACGGCTAGAATACACAATCTGATTGCGGATCTGGCCAGTATTCCTTGGAAGGTGACATGGTGTGCCACGATTGCCCAACAGGCCATTACTGCCCGTCTACTGATATTGCACCCGTTCCTTGTTTGCCTGGCACTTTTCAGGGCTCCACTGGGCAAACCTCTTGCTCTTCTTGCTCCGAAGTTTCAGGGTCTGCTTCCTACAGTCTTGGAAGAGCTGATTCCTGCATCACCTGCCCTGCTGGCTATTTTTGTACAAGTGCTTCAAATCCGCCAAACAAATGCCCAGTGGGAACTTATTCTCAAGCGGGAGCAACCTCTTGCTCAGACTGTGACAACGGGTATCTCTGCGGAGAGGGAGAGCGGAGTGCAGCTCCCACACATAAGAAATGCCCTCTTGGGTTCTACTGTGTCAAGACCACCAATTCAAACTACCCGAACATGGAACTCAACCACTGTCCTGCAGGCAAGTATGGGACAGCTGAAGGACGTAAGAAAGTTTTAATAACTAAAGAATCAACCGAAGCAGCAGCCTGCACCACTTGCACTGCTGGCAACTACTGTCTTCCAGCTTCTACCAAGCTGGAAACCTGCATCAAAGGATCCTACTGCTCCGAAGGAACCTAGTATCCCTCGTAGTACCAGTGCCCAGAAGGAAAATACAATTCAGACACAGGGCAGACCATTTCGAGCAATTGCAAGAGCTGTGCTGCTGGATAGTAGGAACTCATTCTTATCGTAGTCTCTGCCCAGCTGGATCAACTAGCCAGAATGCCTGTCCTGCTGGCCAATTCTGTGCTGCAGGAGTTACTTCAGGGACTTAGTGCCCTGCAGGGACATATGGAGACGGAATATAAAGATTGACTGCCTCTAGTGAATGCAAATCATGCCCATTAGGACACTATTGCCCAATTGGTTCTGCGACGCCAATTCCTTGTCCAGTGAGTCCATTCTTAACTCGAAGCCTGGGAAATATAGTGACTAGACTGGCTAGACAGAGCTTACAAGCTGCAAGACTTGCTCAGCAGGGAAACCATGCCCACGTTACGGTCTGCAGTCAGAGAATGTCGGGATTAACTGCGCTCACGGGCACTACTGTGAAGCTGGAACCACACACCCCACTTAGTTCCCATGCCCTGCGGGGACCTACTCTGACAGCATATCGATAACGTCCTCAAGCTCTTGCGTCTAGTGCCCAGCAACTTTCGCCTGTACCTCAGGGACAAATACCCATACGAACCCGTTTAAGAAATGTTCTGCTGGCCATTATTGCCCAACTGGGACTCAGTCAACCACTCAGTACCCATGTCCTGCTGGGACTTACAGTCCTTATGACAATCTCTCAGCGTCTTCACAATGCCTGGCCTGCCCAGCTGGGAAGTACTGCCTAGCTGGATCTGCAGATCCAACGGGACCTTGCTCTAAGGGACACTATTGTCCCGAAAAGTCTGAGACTTCGACCTAAGTCTAATGCCCCGCTGGAAAATATGGCTCAATCACTGGTCTCCAATCTAGCAATGAATGCTAGCCGTGCACTCTCGGGAATTACTGCCCTGCAGGATCGTCTACTCCAACTGCTTGCCCAGCTGGGACATACGCTGACACAGAGGGATTTGATGGAACTCTGGCTTAGAAATGCACTGTGTGCCCAGCAGGAAGATACTGCCCTGAAGGGACCACGATTCCTATTGTAAATTTATATTCATTTTCTAGGATTGTGGAAAGGGAAAATACTCAGCAGCTCAAGCAGCTACTTGCACCACATGCCAAGTTGGAAGATATTGCCCTAAGGCTCAAACAACAGACGCCGATCACACAAGCTTCGTATGTGGTGCAGGGTACCTCTGCCCAGAAGGCACTCCTGAGCTTCCTTACCATCCAAAGTACTCCTGCCCGGCTGGGAACTATTGCACTGAAGGAGCTACAGAAGCCACACAATGCCCAGCAGGATATTACAACGAAGTTGCAGGAGGAGAGTCTTTAGCAAGCTGCCTTCCTTGTCCAGCTGGATACTTTGCTCCTGCTGGGACCGCAGACTACAGAAGCAACCCTTGTGAAGCCGGCTACTATTGCCCAGAGAAATCTCCAAATACCTCAAATGTAAGCCCCAAATGATGGTAGAACCCTTGTCCCAAAGGAACCTATAGGAACATAAAGAGAGGTTCCTCTGCTTCTGACTGCGCCACTTGCCCAAGTGGTTACTATTGCCCTGTTCAAACAAGCTCACCAATTAAATGTCCCAGAGGCTATTACTGCACTACTGGGCTCTCCATTCCCATAAAATGTCCCAAAGGTACATTTGGGGCAAGTGAAGGGTTGAGGGAGGAAGTTGATTGCACTGGCTGCTACAAAGGCAGGTACTGTTCCCAGTCAGGTCTCGCTAAGCCTGACGGGCTCTGCGATCCTGGATATTTCTGCAAGGATAAGGCGACGGTTGCTAATCCAACCGACGGGATCAGTGGTGATGTTTGCCCAGCCGGAGGATATTGCCCCTTAGGATCAAAGAATCCAAGAAACTGCCCACCAGGGACATACAATCCATCTAGCAAGGCCGAGTCAGCTGCACAGTGCATAGCCTGTGACGCAGGCTCTTATTGCAGCGGTTCTAATAACCCAACTCCCACTGGAAAATGTACTGCTGGCTATTACTGCACATCCGGGTCTAGTGTCCCTACCTAAAATCCAGCGCCTGCAGGAACATATACCCTTGAGGGAGCTTCTGAGCCAACTCCTTGCCCTACGGGGACGTACAATCCTTTGACTGCCTAGTCTTCGTGCAAGGTGTGCGAAGAGGGATATTACTGCGATGTGACTAGCATCACCACAGACTTGAAGGCTTGTCCAGTCGGCAACTATTGCAGGGCAGGAAGGAGCTCCCCACAAAGATGCCCAGTCGGCACCTATATGAATGAACTCCAAGCCACCAAAAAGGCTTCTTGCAAGTCATGCTTGCCAGGGTACTACTGCCCTTCAACTGGACTTGAAAAACCTACTTAGAAGTGCAGTGCTGGCTACTACTGCAAATCTGGGGCCTCCTCTTCAACTCCTTCAAACTCTGACAACTATGGTGAATGCCCATAGGGTCACTACTGCCCAGAGGGCACAGGGACTCCACTTCCATGTCCTACTGGAACCTTTTCCAGCAGCACTGGAAACTAAGCTGTTGGGGACTGCTCTCCTTGCACAGCTGGATACTATTGCCTCAAGTCTGGATTAACTGCTCCAGAAGGGCAATGTGACGAAGGGTACTACTGTGAGGCAGGGACAAAAGTTCCAAGACCAGCTAATGCATTCTGTGCAGCAGGTGAGCGCTGCCCTAAAGGGAGCCCTTCAAAGGAAACATGCCCTGCTGGAACTTACTAGAACGACAAGAAGAAAGGCTTCTGCTACACCTGCCCAGCAGGATACTACTGCCCTCAAGGGACAACAGACTTCACTTTGAACGAGTGCCCAGTAGGTCATTACTGCCCCAAACGAACAAGCTCTGCTAGCTAGTATCCTTGCAACGTAGGAACATATAATCCCTATAAAAAGCGCATTTCAAGCGAAGATTGCATTCCAGCTGAGCCTGGGAAATACGTGTCAACTCAAGGATCAAACAGCGTCACAGGAGATTGTGGCCCAGGGTACTATTGCGAGCTTGGAAGCACAAGCCAGACCCCATCTTCCGGTAAATGCCCTTCTGGCTACTACTGCCCAGCGGGCTCAGCAGCAAAAAGAGAATGCCCAGGAGGAAAGTATTGCGATTTGCAGGGACTAGCAGAGCCTGCTGGAGACTGTCAAGCAGGATATTACTGCAAAAAACTGGCAACTTCAAGAACTCCCTCTAGCTTCGGTGGCGGGACTGATGGAGGAATTTGCTCTTCTGGCCACTACTGCCCTCAGGGAAGCGCATTTTAGACTCCTTGTCCAGTTGGAACCTACTACCCCAACACTGGAATCTCATCAGTGAGCAGCTGCATCGCATGCACTGCAGGAAAATACTGCCACACCTCTGGTCTCAGCCAACCTAGCGGCTCTTGCTCTGCTGGGTTCTATTGCCCGGTACGCTAATTCTTATCTTTAGGCTGGCTCGAAGGTAGCAAAGGCAGTCATTTGCCCAGTTGGGCACTATTGCCCAGAAGGAGTAGGGTCGCCAATTGCTTGCGGAGCAAACAAGTTTCAGGATAAGCAAGGCCAGTCGACTTGTGGGGACTGCCCTGCTGGGTTCTTGTGCACTGCGTCAACCAAAACTAAGTGCAAGCCAGGTCTGACAGGGAACTCCTTCTACTGCCCAGCAGGGCAGAACGATGTCTCGGCTTGCGATAATGGAACCTACAACATGATTCCAAAGTCCTCCTCATCCTCTGATTGCATAAGCTGCCCTCCAACAAAGTACTGCCCCAACGACGCTGCCTAGAGCAAGCAGATCCTCTGCCCAGAAGGTTATTCTTGCACTGGAGGTGCGTACTTAGCAACAGGAAACTAGGAGTGCCCTGAGGGCAAGTATTGCCCTATCTCAACTAATATACCAATTCCTTGTTCGCGTAAGTCTGAGGATGACTCTCAGCTGGTTAGTATTGCGCTGGCACAAAAAACTCATCCGGAGCCAACTGCAAAGAAGGATACTACTGCACTGAAAATGCAGTTAAAGAAGCCCCCACTGACTCAGCTCAAGGAGGCAAATGCACTGCAGGTCACTATTGTCCTGCTGGAACGTACTCGCCAGTAGCCTGTCCTATCGGGACTTACTTATCCACTGAGGGAGCCACTCAAGAATCTGACTGCCTAGCTTGTCCCTCAGGAAAGTTTTGCTCTGATCGTGGCCAGACTTCAGCAATTCAAGAATGTGCGGAAGGATATTATTGTACTTCCAGCTAGACCACTGACACACCAGTTTCACAGACATGTGGAGCTGGGTACAAATGCCCAGCTGGGTCTATTGAACAGATAAAATGCAGTCCAGGTGAATACCAGCCATACCCAATGCAGGCTGCTTGTCTTCGTTGCCCATCTAAGTACTATTGCCCACAAACTGACACCACATCCAAGGTTGTATGCACTCAGGGAAGCTATTGTCTTGGTGGAGAGTCAACTCCTCGTGCTTGCCCTATTGGTACCTATAATGGCAGAACAGGGCTTCAATCTTCAGACGAATGCCAGGCCTGTCCTGCTGGCAAAGCATGTGACTCAACTGGAATCATCACTCCCTAGACACTCTGCCAGTAAGAACATTATAAAAGCAGAGCGGGGTATTATTGCATCCAAGGAGCAGAGAGGGCTGACCCTCAAGTCAGCTCTTAGGGAGGAAAATGCCTTGCAGGACATTACTGCCCAGCTGGAAGCTATGAATCTCAGCCTTGCCCTCCAGGAACTTATAATGATGCAACAGGGTCCACTCAACTATCGGATTGCCAATCTTGCCCTGCTGGGCAGTACTGCCCATATTATGGGAAAACGTCTGCTACGCAAGGGTAAGTTCTTTGTGACCCTAGATCCGGCCAATTTAAATGCAAAGCTGGCTTTATTTGCACATCTGGGGCTAAGCTCCCAGCACCTACTGACTCTACTGGAAGCAAGTGCTCTGCTGGCAAATACTGCCCTGAAGGCACTACCACTGAGATCTCCTGCCCCAAGGGAACTTATGGTCCAATTACTGGACTTGCTACCTGCATTTAATGCCCAAAAGGGAAGTTATGTGCGTCAGAAGGGCTCACTATATACTCTAACTGTGGCAAAGGGAAATACTGCGAAGCTGGAGTCTAGACTCCTGCGAACTGCCCTGATGGAACATACGGATCTGGAGAGAACTTGGAGTCTGCAGCCCAGTGCACTACATGTGACCCTGGCTTCTACTGCCTGGCAGGGGACACCGCCTCAACTAGAAAATGTGCTGCTGGGTATGTCTGCTACAGAGGAGCAACAAATGCAACTCCTTCGGGAGTGTATGCCTTTGAAAGCAACAATAATGGAGCCTGTCCACCTGGCTACATGTGCCCAGAAGGGTCTAAGTCACCAACACCTTGCCCTGTTGGATAGTACTAGGATATGACTGGCCAGTCTACGTGCAAGCAATGCGCGGCAGGGAGATTCTGCGATCAGATGGCCTTGTCAAGTCTGTCAACGAAATTGTGTGCAGGAGGGTACTTCTGCAGTGGAGGTGCCAGCATCTCAAAGCCCAACGATGACACGGGAAGCCTTTGCAGCAAAGGCAACTACTGCCCACAAGGAACAACTGCCATGGTCCCTTGTCCTGCTGGAACCTACTCAAACAGGAAAGGCCTTAGCGAGTGTGACCCCTGTCCCGCTGGCTATTACTGTGAGCAAGGATCAACTACTCCGGTTGATTGCCCAATAAAGAAGTATTGTCCACTAGGGACTGGGACTCCTGTCACCTGCCCGCCTGGCACTTTCAGTGGAGACACTAAATTAGAGGCGGCTGAGCAGTGCAGGCAGTGCAAAGTCGGCAAATGGTGCTAGGACGGAGAAGACAAGGGAACCTGCGACCCTGGCTACTGGTGCAACTACGCTGCAACTCAGTGGTATAAAGGCCTTGATTCTGTGACGGACAAGGCAAATTATGACCTCTATGACAAATCTTGCCCTGCTGGCCATTACTGCGATTCTAGCGGCACAGACATTCCAAAGAGGTGTCCTGACAGCGCAAAGATTTCAGACAAAGGAGCTAGCTCATCCACTCAATGCAGAAGCTGCACCCCAGGCTACTATTGTGTGGAAACGGAGAGTTACATATGCCCCATTGGCCACTACTGTGACGGCACCAACAACCCAGTGGAAGATCCAAAGCCTTGCAGCCCAGGAACCTATAACAATTAGCTAGGCCAGTCAAAATCATCCAGCTGCTAGTCTTGCTCAGCTGGCAATCTCTGCGACATTTCTGGGGTTGGCGACTAACTAGACTATCCCTGCCCCCCAGGTTACTACTGCCCTGCTGGAGTCACAAGCGGGACCAAGTGCCCAGCAGGTTACTATCGATCAGATGCTGGAGGAACAAAGGTTGATGACTGCACAGTTTGTCCTTCCGGATCATACTGCCCTCAAGGGACCATCATTCCGACCATCTGCTAGCCTGGCTACTACTGCCCGATTGGGTCGCAGACAATGACCATTTGTCCCAAGGGAAGCTACTGCCCATCAAAGTAAGTCAGTATCCTCACCTTCAGTTCAACTGCTCCAGTATCTTGCCCAGCGGCCTTCTACTGTCCTGAGGGTGTCGACGTCTATACCAAATGCGTGAACGGAACCTACTGCATAGAAGGAGACTCTAAAGCCCCAGTTGAGTGCCCAGCCGGAACATATGGATCTGGAAACCCTAACAACTTCGACCTCAACTCTGGTTGCTTGTCCTGTGATCCTGGCACCTTCTCTATTCCAACTAGTCCAGGAGAATGCTAAGCCTGTACGCCTGGCTACATCTGCCTTGGGAACACAATTTCAGCCACTCCCACCAACAAGGCAACTGAGAATGGGTATAAATGCCCCAAAGGGTACTACTGTCCCTAGGGATCTTATGAGCCAAAATCGTGCCCCGCAGGTTACTATAATGATGCTGAAGGGGCTTCAATGATCACGGAGTGCTACCCTTGCCCAGTTAACCACTACAGCGACAAAGTTGGCCAATCCGGATGCAGGAAGTGTGGACCCTCTGCAACCTCTATACAAGGATCTCAAGATTGCAAGTGCCTGGGAAAGTAAGAGTTAGCATTTAACATAAGCCACCGTACTTACTTGAAGAGCGTGGGCTCTTGCATTTGTGAGCCAGGATACTAGCCCATGTCAAACACATTGGGGGACCTTGATTCAACTGAAGACTGCGAAATGGTTGTGACAGTGCCTTGTGTGAGTCCTCAAGTGGAAGATGATTCAGGAGCCTGCGTGGACCCTAGCACCAGCTGTGCCACGGAATGTGCTGCCCAAGGTGGCTCTGTAATTTTCACCTTAATCACATAGGGAACAAGGATTCCAGGCATTGGACGATGTGAGTGCAGCAGTGTGAACACTCAGGAAACTGTTTGCGACAGTAACTGCATAGCGAATGTGCCAACTGTGATCATTGACAACACTGGCACCATAACCCTCACAATGAATGGACAGAAGTACTCAACTTCAATGAGCAAGTAAGTCGATATATAAATTTGCAAAGCATTCAAGGCATCTTCGGAACACGAACCTGCACATACAGCGACTCAAGCAGGTGCAGAACCTACCAATTCGGCCTTGACTCCTCCACAGGCACATTCACCAGCGACTACCAGCCCACTCCGAATTTCATATCTCTCCTCAACTAGGTCAGCGGAATCTCAATTCCCACCACTCGCAGACAGCTGGCCAGTAGCGCGAAAATTCAGAATCCAGTGATCTGCATAAACCAAGGAGCCACAATGATGTTTGATGTCGACTCCACAACCAAAAAGTACCCAATATACGACAAAAATTCCCTTATGAACACCAACAAGAACTTCGACTTCGGGCCCTTCACAGAACTGCAGTAGGCCATGCAGAGTGGCAAGACGAACTTCTCAATGTTCTCTTTCACGTTCTCCACGGCTGGGGTGTACGTGTTCAAGCAGTCGACGGACACCACACAAAAAATTGTGGTATCCGTGGTGTCAGGAGAATGCGCCAACAAGGACACCAACATCAACCCTCAGACCCTGAACTCAATGCTCAGCTCAGGGATAAACCCCAGGTCCTCAACAGCAGAGCCTGACTGGTCCTTTGTTCTCATCCTCTTCGGAATCATATACTTCATTGTGTTCTGTCTCGTGTCTCTTTTTTCTTACCTTT
>JAGYYK010000049.1:0-10661 GCA_021441645.1 Uronychia binucleata
GTGAGTGATGGTTGAGGTAGTGTGGAGTCCCTGGGGTGGGGCTTATTTATGTTTATTTTGAAGGTCTTCCAGTTCTCTCCAATGCAGAGAGCATGGATGCTGATGGTCTTGTCTGATGATGCAGCAGCGAACATTTAGAGGGTCGAGTTTGCATCTACGGCTATGATTTCTGCGTTCTGGTCGCAGATGACGTACTAGAGTGAGGAGGTCCTTACACGAGGGTTGTGGGAAAAATTCATGCTTCCCTTCTCGATCTTCCACACGCTTACGGAAGAGTCTTTGCAGGCAGCGATTAAATAATTTTCGTTGCCGGACTAGGACTTGCAAGTGCTGAGGCAAGTCACTACGCTCTGGAGGTGAAAGGAAGGAGCTCACATTGTGGAAGAGAACAATCCTCCTTTTGCCCGAGACATAGTCAAGGAGTCTGAAGCTGTTGTCGTGGTACCCACAGCTGGCGAGGAGAGTCCCTAATTCAAGTTTAACGAAGAGGTTAGAAATGTCTCTTCGCTCAAGTAGAGTTTCATCAAACAGTTGGCCGTAGCTGATGGGGAAACTCCTTTGAAATTTGAACTTCATGTCAAATTCTTCTTTTGACGCTTTTCTGTGGCATGAACTGACTCTTACGTTCCCACAATGTAAGTCATGTTCTTTTGGAGGATGACGAACTTGTTTTCGAAAGAGAAAACTTTGATCACCTGCTGGTCAAAGGTCTCTATTTTGGTCAGGTCTAGCTCTATCTCCTTGTAGCGCTGGACGGCAGACTTTTCGGTGCTCGCTTTTTCGAGTTTCCGGGTCTCCACAATAATGCTTTTGATGAGAGAATAGCTGCTCTCCAGCTATTTGCTTCTTTGCTTGTGCTTCTTAGTGAAGATTTTATAAGGAAGCTGCTAGAACTCGTTGATGGTGTTGATGTTGGTGTCCTCCAGGCGATCCTTCCTCTCGTTCACATAAGCCTAGAGTGAATTAAGCCAAACCTCATCTGCAAAGCCATGGTAGATATTTTTGCATGCCTCACTCTGCTGCTTGATCCCGAAGATCATGTCAATCCAGTTGTGGAGACAATCAGATACGTGCTCTGACTCAAGAGCCTATCTGTTCTTTTTGACAAATTCATGCGAGCTGTCCAGGGCCCAGGCAGGCATGTCCACATGGTTCACCCTTTTTCCGTTGTGGGTCACTCCGAACTCACAGTGATTCCTGTATTTAGCTGGTCCTTCTTACAGATTTTTGAAAATTTCAGGATTGAAGAAGAACTCCGGGGTGAGCTCGGTGTTGCACTACTCCGAGTTCTCGACGTTGCTCCATTGCCCCCTAATGGAGTAAAACGTCCTATCGGTCTCATCAAACCGCTAGTTGAACCGAATAAACGCCTAGGTATAAGGCTCCAGTCGGATAAGGAGCCCAAGACAGAGCATGCTGTTTGAGTATCCAAACTTCAAATGGAAGTTCTTTTCTCCATAGATGGCAGTCTCCATCTCGTCGACTCCATGCTCGTACACCAAATTGGCTCTTTCCAGCTTCTTTTCGCTCAAGATCCCTGAGTGCTTAGATAGCGATCGATAGGCACTTTTTTCTGCCAGATCTATCTATTTTGAAGAGTAGTCCTTAAGTACCCAAGGGAAGACAGGGTACTGACTCATGTCGTTGAAGGTCCTCCCACTGTATTTATTGATGAGCATTAAATACTCAAAGTTGGTGATTAGGCCATCCACCCAAGCCTTCTGGTACTTTCAATCTTTGAAGGCCTTCTTGGGGTTGGTGATCACTTCAATGTCCTAGGTCCTTGAAAGGCCTTGGAACACTTGAAGGATCTTCTTCTGCTACTCTTCGTTAAACATATTGAAGAAGTAGCTCTTGTTGTTGAACGTGAAAATCTCGATGGCGTGGTGTAGGAGGAGGTATCTCCGAGCGAAGACCTGTTTTATCTCAGAAAGCTGAATCTCCTTCCTGGTCTTCTTGCTAAGGTGGCATGACTGGAGAGACGCTAGGTTGTAGTAGCTTCCCTTGGGCGTTGGCTCTGGGAAGCTCCTGAAAATGAACTCTGTGGTGGATATTTTGACCTTTCCCCAGAGACTGCCTTCCATCTTAATTTACTCGCCTTGATTATAGTAGAGGTATTTGTCAGGCTTTTTTGCATGGAACTCGACCTTATCGGTGACGTTCCTACACTTGGGTTGCACTCTTTTTTCTTTAGCCGCTTCTTGGGCAATGATCATCTGAAGCACAGGATTCTTTTTGAGCTCCTTACGAAGAATAGCCTTTTTGCTTTCACTATAGGTGTCAGGAAGGAATTCCAATGCCATCACTTTGTGGATGAAGCTGTCTTTGATGTAGGAATGTGAATTCTGCCAGCAAAAATCGATATCGTGGACCTTCCGATTCGGCTTCAACAGGATCATCCTGCCCATTGAGTCCGTGTTCCTCCGTAGCTTGATAAATTGCTCAACTCTGTTCTTGTTTGAGAGCTTCTCGGATGAGAAAATTCCTTTGTCTTCTGGCTCTGCCTTTGCTTCGTTCTAGTTCCTTTCGATGACCTGGCTTCTGAGAGGAGTCGGACTTCTCCTCGCATCTTCATTCAAATAGAAGGTGGTAGTGGCGTCTGACTGTCGCCTAGAATTGCTAGGGGAATTGCTATGGCAGCTTTTGAAGGTCGGAAGCTCCTCATATAGTCGCTTGATTTGCCTAAACCCCCTTTTGATGACTTCATTGGAGTCGTGCCAAACCCCGTTCTCATGTTTGTGCATATATTTTATCATTTTGTCTAGACTGCTCATTGCCTTTTTGATGTTCTATTTCTGGCAGATGACCTAATAAGTGTCTTCTGTAGGAGACACCTTCTTCTCAACATCTGTGGCCAGTTTCTGAAGGAGCTTCTTTATCCTGTTTTCCTCAAAACTTGCCGAGTTCTCCATCTCCTTGTAATCATTTTCATGCTGGGTGAGCTTCCTATTGGCTGCCTCCTTGTAGAAGTCGTTGCAGTCCTTCATCATGGAAAAGATGATGGAATCAATTGTTTTGAAATTGTGAGAAGTCAGAAACAGCAGATAGGGAATTACATACTGACTGAATTCCTTGTTGCTTATGATGGAGTCCACTCCTCTGAGGATCTCCTTCTCATTTTCTTTGCTCTCTGCTGGGATCTCCTCCACTAGGCAGTCGAACCAGTCAACACAGAGAGCTGGAATATCCTTCTGATCCACTGAGAGCAAAGTGGCTTTGCTGGATATTCTTACCTTGGTGAGCGTTGCCACTAGGCTGTTTCTCCTCTTCTCAGAGTCATTATTTTCCTGAAGAAGCTCCTCAAACATGGGATCTCCTGGAGATTCATAGTACCTGCTTTGGATGTCGAAGCTTTCCAACTTCTGATATCTGAGGTCGAGGAACTGGGACATTGAGTAGATTTTTCCCCACTTGATCTCTGACTGCTTGTGAGGGAAAACCTTCATGGTTCGCTCAATGAACTGATGCAGCTCCTCTCCAAGCCCTCCTTTCTGTCCTACTTTCTTCACACCAATGGCATAAGTCGCAATTTCATGAATTAGGAGGGAGATCTCCAGAAGTTTTGAGTCAATACTCTTCAGTTTCAAAGTCGAGGTGCCAAGCGTAGAGAACCTTTCGTGCTTCTTCTTGAGCTCACAAAGGATGTGGGCCAGCTCGGCAAGTATCAAGATTCTGACGAATCCCTACTTGAAGACGAAACTTTCATTTGGATCATTGATATTTTTTGTCGTTTCACTCCATTCAAGCATCCTAGGGTCATTCATCCCACTGATCTGCCAGATGCAGGGATGATATTTCTTCATCTGCTTCACTCGGTCGTCCTTGGGAAGGATTGAGAGGTCCAGAATGTTGAGCCTGGTTTTGTCGAGGAAGGTTTTAGAGTCCAGCCCCATTTGGGTGGCGTCAACAATTAGTTTAAAGGATTGCTCTGCCCTGAACACAAAGAATCTGACCATATTGATCAGGAGGCTCATGTCGTTAGACTTTTGGACGCTCTCGTTTAACAACAAGAACAGGATCCTGAGAATTGACCTGGTCACCCCTCCTTCCCTTTAGAAAGCCTATTCCCCGATCAGCCTGATCTTGGGGTTGTGCTTCCTTTCTTCGAAATCTTCATCAATGTCTCCAGTGTAAAGGGGGCAGTTAGGAAGGGCGTAGTATGAGAGTCCTCCAATGATATCGAGGACTATCAAGAGCTTGGCGATAATGGTTTCCACAACGTCCCTGTGGATTTCCACTAACTCAGATCGCTCAAGAACAAGGTCCTCGCACATGTAGAGCAGCTAAATGTGATTTTTCACAATCACTGACTTCTCGACGAGTTTGCTCCGAGCTTTAATTGAGGTTTCGGTCTTGAGAAGTCTAATACTACATTCAACAAGTTCTGTGAGGAGGTCTAGGATCGTGGAAGACTTGTCGGATTCTTCCATGACTGAAATGATTCTTCTTAGGGAAGTGATTCCCTCATCGTTCGATTTGAAGAGCCCTTCAGCAATCACCTTAACTACTTTCCTTAAAATTCCAACTCGCAGCTCATGAGAAATGTTGCTCTCCTTGAAGTTCTCAGAGAAGGCACTTTCATCTTGGGCTGCTAGGAGGGAAAAAGCGACAGCGTTTTCGTCCTTTTTGTAGTCCCCTAAAATCTCATAGAAGAATTTTTTGAATTGGGGACTATTGTGGCGCGTAGAGAGTAGAATCTCGTTCTGCTAGAGGAGACCATGTAAGGTCTTCATGAAGGGGTGCTTCACACAGCTATTGAAGCGGGGGAACATCATTAGGATTATTTCGAAAAACTCCAGGGAAAGAATGCTAGTATCCCCGCCACACGCCATGGAAGAGATATCGCTGTAGTCCTAGGGAAAAGGGTACTCTGGTGGTTCTTGGTTCATCACCAAGTACATTAAGGCTCGGAAGATCTGCTTGTCGAGCTTGAATGGGAGAATCTTGAGGAGATGACTGATGCGAAAGGCGTCAAACTCCAAGGAGTTTTCGGTTGCCTTGGCTCCTCCCTTGACCATACTCCTCAGGATCATTCCCCCTTCCATCGCTACCCTCAGGTCTTCTTTATCGCAGTCTTTAAGGAATTCATTATATCTAGGGTTGATGAGACCCTTGTCAATTAGGCTTTTGAATTTTTGGAAAATCCGTGTCCTGAAAAAGAACACATTCAGAAGATGGATAGAGAGAGCTACTGTCTCCTGCACTACGGATTCATCCTCTTCTATTTCTTTAGAGCTCTAGAAAAGATGGCTTGTATCCTTCAAGGAAAGGTTCAGTTCTGGCTGGCCCTTGACGCAGTCTTATTGTTGGAGAGTAATTTACTCTTCCTCTGAGTTCTGATTCAGCTGGTAGCCTGCATCAGATGTAGCATTAGAGCATTTTTAGATTGTATTGTTCTTCTTGACCTTTGTCCACCTTAGCAGGTCAAGCAGCCTGTCAATAAGATGGAGTTCTTGTTTGTTGTCCATTAAATATGCTTTGATGTTGAGGACTCCCATGGTGGTAGAGTCCTTGACTTGTGGGGAGTGCTGAACAGTGAACAAGAGGAATCTGAGGATCCTGTTCAGGCTCCAAGGTCGGAAAAGATTCTTGTTGACGAGCTTTACAATCTGCTCCAACTTGCTGGCTCCCCACTTTGGGAATTGCTACAGGAGGTCCTGTAAAGTAAATTGAAAGCTTACTTGCAGGATGGCCATTACCCTATCATCAAGGCAAAAATGGCCAGTGTCTCTGGTGTTCGACAATTCATCCAAAATGAATATTCTGAGGATGATATTGAACGCTTCTCCTCTCTGGAAGTCGTCGGTCTAACTCATGCAGTACTGAGTCACGCTCTGGAGAAACTCGTCCTTGACTTCCTCGTCGTAGTGGCTCCAGATAGCCACATTGAGGAACACTTCTTGAAAGAACTTCTGCTCAAAATCTTTCAAGATTTCCGGAATTTGGTGGAGAAGAGTGAAAAGGCTCTGCAATAACCTTATTCCTAGCCTGTTTAACTTGGCAAGCTTCTGTAAACTTGTATTTACCTTGATTAATATAGCAGAAAGGAGAGCCAGCCCGTTCTATTCAATGAAAAAACTCCTGATGTGTTGATCTTGGGTCTGACACAGACAGATCATGAGGTCAATGCCATGTGCGAAGGAAGTTTCACTAAATAACAAGAGGACGTACATTTGGGAATCCGTGGCGTTGGGATCAGTGGCCAGGTCAAGGAGGGGGAGAATAAGCTGAAAGCCTCCCAAATTAACAATTATGTCGGCTCCAGTGAGGCCTTGGTATACGAAATGGTCGGGGCCGATGAAGTCTTTGAAGAAGTTTTTCAGCTCCTTCTCCCACTTTTCCTGCTTAAAGAATATGTAGAGCTATTTCTTTAAGTGGATCATCTGGAATAAGAAAAAGATTACCTTAGGGACGACTGCGAATACCATTGTCTCATAAATGGGGACCGTTTGTGTGAAGAGACTCTTGGCATACCCAGAAATGCAGCCCACAGACTGCTTGCTGTATTCGTTGAACCAGATCAGTTGCTCGTGTCTGTTCCCCAGACTGTCTAAAGCTTCCATGTCCGTCTGCGTGAACACGTGGTCAAAGAGGTAGACACTCCCCATTTCACCTTCAAAGAAATCCTTTTCCAGGCCAGATTTTGTGATATGGCATCCGATAGTGTTAATATCGTAAGAGTTCTCAGTCACTTTGAAAGAGGGAGGAAGTTAGTTCTCTAGGTTCCAATTATTTATTCTGATCTTGAGGTTGCTCTCGCCTCGCCGAACGAGTAGGTTATGGGCAATGGTAAAACTGAGCCACTCAGAAAGAGGAATCTGAACTTCAACCACCTTGATGACCTCTTCATCTTTTTTATTTGAAGACTGGGTGACAATGTTCCTTACAATGAGGCAGATTTGGTCCCTCCGGAGGCAAATTCGGAAGGAGCACCCATGGCGGCTGTTGGTGAAACTGATGAGAGTTGCGCACTCGTCCCCGTTATTTGGAGGCAGTGAAGTTGCTCGGAACCAGATCGAGAAGGTGTATCCATTCTTGGGCAACTGATCGATGGGGTACAAAATAATTTTTGCCTTTTCTCTGAAAATGAAAAACTCGCTCATTTCTTAGCGTCTATGGTTAGCTCAGAGTTCCTACGTGACGATTATTTAACTCATGATGTTGATGATGTCTCCGCTGAATCCCTCTTTCACAGAATCTTGCTTCAGCATGCTCAGGACGTCCTTGATCTCTCCAATGACCCCGCAAGTAGAAGATATCAGACTGATGATCTGTTGAATATTCTATCGGGATTGGATGTTCTTCAGCCTTTTCATGAGTTGGATTAACTTCTTGGCAGTTCTCACTTGCGAAAGTCTAATGCGATTGATTAGCGAGCCCTGCCGAACCACAGCCAGGAGGATGGCGGTGAATCTCTCAACTGCATCATCTATTCTGCTGGTTTATTAGACGTGGCTGGGAGACTCGAGAGTGGAAGTGTCGACGCTCTCAGAACCTTCGGAGTTGTTTTCGTACTCCTCGCTGAGTACGAGCTGTTGATCCTCTTAGTTCCCTTTGTCAATAAGGGCCTCAACAGAATTCAAAAAGACCACCAGCAAGCTTGGGTCTCTCACTTCTCCTGTCTCGCATCGCGACTTGTCAATGCAGAGCACCAAAATGCTATCCAACAGACTTTCAATGTCTCCAAAGGAAAACTCGGGCTAGAGTGAAGAGCGACTCACCATTTTGACAACCTTGCCGATCCTTTCTTAGAACCGAATCATCCTCTAATCGACCCTAAGGTCGACTCCCTCAGTCTGCAAGCACCTCGCTATGAAGTTAATGAGCTTCTTCACATCATCAATGTCTTGCATCCTGCCAGTAAGGCCGCCTTACTTATTCATTATTGAGAGTGCCGTCCTAAAGAGCTGGGAGTCAATTAGGCTCTTCTAGTAGAACTAGAAATCCTCTTTCTGAATTTAGCACCCTATTACCTTGAGCTGGTCAAAGTGGGAGTTGAAGATCTCCATCATGTTGATATAGAGCTCCAGCTGGCTCATAGTAAAGTTCTTTTTTTGGAGCTTATCGTTGCCGATTATCCCTTCAAGGATAACCCTGATATCTTCTTTCTCCTTTTTAAATTCGTTCTTGAACACTACACTGAAGATGTTGCGTGCCAACAAGGAGAAAAACTTTATGAAGAGGGGGGAAGAATTGGCTAGCCACTTCTGGAGGGTGGACAGGATCTGCTTGTCGAGGATGGTCTCTTCAACAACTTCCTTTGACTGGTGGAGGAACACAAGAAAGTTCATTATGTATCTGACAACGTCTTCATTCAAGCCTATCAGGCCAGGCGCTTAAAATTGCCCTCGCGGCGGCAATACAGATGACGCTCTCCCCATTTTCTCGGCGTTTAGTCTCCGTTCTTCGAACTTGACTATGAAATTAGCTATTGTCTGCAGCCCTGATATTTTCTGAATCTCTTTGATGGTCTTTGACTCCTCGTAAATGAGGAGGTTGGAGTTCTCACATAGGTTTTCTGGAGGGGAGCTCATGCGGAAGCTCCTGATATCTGTCTCCAGGATCTGCATGATGAAACTGTTTTGCTTTATTTTGAAGTCGTCTCCATCAGTGTAAGTGATCATGGAGAGAAGGAGCTTGAGGATGCAGTACATGCGGCTTCCTTGAGCTGTGTAGAGCACGTTTGAGTTAATTTCATCAAACACGGTCTGCACTATCTTGCTCAAGTGCCCCATTTCAGAAACCTTTGAAATGATCGTGGTAGCTCGCCTAGTGAACATGGCCTTGTTCATTTCCGGCTCTGTGCTGAGACCCTCTTGGACGAGGTACTCCCTGATACTGAATTGGTTAATGTCTAATTTTTCGACGTTCCTGACCTCGTAGCTGCCAAAGTTGCTGCTGAGGGCGAGAAGGAGGAGGTCTTGGACGAGGTTGGCGTCAATGTAGCTTGGATGGTAAAAATCGTCCAGGAAGACCAAGAGGAAATATTGGAGTGAAGAGTCCCTATCGAAGAAGGAAGCCTGAGACTTGTTTATTTTTTTGACAATGTCTTTGAAAGAAAAATGCATGAGCTTATAGATCTTGTTGAACAAGCTGCTCTGCCCCAGAGCGTAGTTCTTTTCCACAAACAATTTTCCAAGTGTCTAAGTTACACAGAGACCTACTTTAAAGGCTTTCCTGAAATAGCTGAAGGACTCCGTTGTCGTCCGATCAAGGAGGGTGTCGTTCCCTTAGAGGACTGAGCCCACCAATTCTTCTTCTCCGGGGGTGGAGACACTCAGTTCCTTGATCACACTGAGGCACGTTAAAGTGATTATAGGAAGAGTCTGCTGAAAATAAATTTCTTCCTTCAGACAGGCAAACATTTGGTCTGTTTACTCCATTAGGAGGAAGTTCGTGGTTTCCATGAGCTTTAAACTTGCCTGCACCCAGCTCTTCTTGAACTTAGCGCTTCTGATTCTGATTTTTTCTTGCTCAGGGACTTCAAAAACTCCGCACCTGAGGACCGTGATGTCACAAAAAGGCTTCTCTTTCGAGCTCTTTTCCTGGTCCTGAAAGCAAGCACAGAGGGAGATGAACCTCTTTAGGATGTAGTGAAGAGCGCTAGTGACTTCATTGCTGACTTTGAAGTCATAAAATCTGAGTCTTTTGACGATTTTTCGCAGATAGAAGGCAAAAACGAAGCCAAATAGAACTGAGTCGTTCCTTTTCTTCCCTCCCAGATGCAGCATATAAATTCTCTTGTCGTTTTTGTTCATCTCTATCTCGACCGGCTCTAGAAAGACAAGTTCAAATTTTTCTCCTTTAGAAAGCTTCATGACAAAATCGCTGATGGTCTCCCAGACTAGCTTGAAGCAATATTTGGAGTAGTCATCCAGCTTCTCACTCTTCTTCCCCCCTGAATTTCGCCTTTTGAGGGTGTTTCTGTAGGTGATGCTCACCACAGCATAGGTCATTTAGAGGCACCTAAGGACCCTTGTAATGTACTCTTTAGGGAGATTAAAACTCTTCTCTAAGGCCCTGTTTTTCATTTTGTCGAGGCTCTGGAGCTCTCCTTTTACCGCAAAGATGATGACGAAGTCACAATCCCCTAGAGGCCTCGGGATCTTTAAATAGGTAAAAATTTGAACCAGACGACAGCAATGCGTTAGAACGTCGTCGTCCGTAAACTCCTCCACCTAACTGTATCCTCGAATGGAGGAGATGCGGTCAGATTTGTAGACATAGACCATGCAAAGGCCCTTGTAGAAGGCTTCCTGCACTGAAAAAATGTCATTTTCTTCGTGCCCAGGACTTGAGAGGACCTCTTGAGACACATGAGCCACCACTTCGCACAATTTTTCTAGCAAATCTGAGCTGATTTTCTTTATTTTTTCGATGTTCCCAACGTTTTTGGGGTCGTAGGTTTCTAGCTCAACGATTTTAAGCTGGAGACTGGTCCAGCAGTCTCTAATCTCCTTGTTTTTGAGGTACTCAAAGAGATCCCGCTTGTAAGTGCCAGCCTCAGCATCGGACTCCCTGTTGCTGATTGTCTGGGAGTGCCCTTTTCCATGGAAGAGGGAAGAAAACCCAAGGGTCCCTGAGGCCTTCCCAGTTTCGCTCCTTTTGCCTCCCTTGCCGGATCCCACCTCCCTCAGCTCCACACTACCTCAACCATCACT
>JAGYYK010000050.1:0-10651 GCA_021441645.1 Uronychia binucleata
TTGTTGTAATGTGGTGAAAGTTTTTTCAGACTTCGCACCGACGACCTAAATCGTAGACGCACAAAATTCAGCTATAAAAATATTAGTGGAAAAGGGCGGCACACATGGGAAGCCTACCATCAAGCAGAAGTCCGTGGAATGCATTCTCTCGCTTCTTGAGGCCTCCAACGAATTTGATGAAATTGCGGACCCATTATGCGAACTAATGAATTCTAAGAACCTCAAGGTATCGGGAATTTTACTTCTAGGTTAGTATTGCTGCATGTTTGACAGCCCATACTGTTCTCAAAGAATTCGGAGCTTCGAAGTTGAAAATCAAGCCTTATCTCTGTCATGTGGAGAAAATGACAGGCTCTTCAAACGGAGGAGTGAGAACAGAGGCATTAAACTTTTACAAGGAATGCATTAGATGGATGGGAGAGGCTCTCAAGCCCACAATAGAAAAGCTCAGAAAGGCAATGCAGGTAATTCAAATATTAACGAATAGGACGAACTATTTAAGTTCATGGAGGAGAACAAGGATCCAGCAAAGCCCATTAGATTCTCGAAAGTGGACAAAGCAAAACAAAAGGAAGCGGAGCTCGATGAGATCTGCAAGGCAGAAGCGGCAGAGGAAAAGATAGATGCCTACGATTTGGCAGACGAAGTTGATGTGCTGAAAGACTATGCTGATGAATGGTGTGACAGTGTCCTCGAGAAGAAGAAGTGGAATGAGAAAAAGGAGATGCTTGATGCGTTTATCTAGGTAATAATCTTTGATGACGTAAGGCGAGTTCTGTTGCGAAAATTAAGTCAGGCAACTTCGCTCCACTCCTGGGAGCTTTGAAGAAACTCATTAATGATTCCAACATTATGGTCAGCTAGAATGCAGTTAAAGCTGCTGGAAATTTAGCAAGAGGACTTAGAGAAGCCTTCAAAGACGGCGCAAAACAATTAATATGCCCTTTGCTGCTGAAATTCAAAGAGAAGAGAGCGGGTTTCCTTGAGGAGTTGCATGCCACTTTGGAAGGGTTGCTGAAGTGCATCAACCTTGACGAGTTTCACGAAGAAGCATGTTAGGCATACAGTGATAAGGCACCCAATATCAAGAAAAATACTTCTATTTTCATTGAGAAGTCCATTAGGGTCACATACATCGATCCTCTTCAAAAAATAGGGAAAGATTTGTGCTCAAAGATCAACAAAGTCAGTGATGATCAAAATGCTGAAGTGAGAGACGCTGCTCTTAGTGCAATGGGAGTCCTGAAGGGAAGATTGGGAGAGACATTCCTTCAAAAATGTAATCTATTCTCTGACTCCAGTCCTATCAGAATTGAATCCTCAGAAAAAACAAAAGGTAGAAGAAGCTGCTTCGACAGTGAAGCCAAGCAAGTATGACAAATCTTCCAAAGCCAAGCCAGCTCCAAAGCCTGAGCCCGTGGTGGCAGAAAAGCCCAAGAAAATTAAAAAGAAGCCAAAGCCTGAGGAGGAAAAGGATGAAGAAGATGAAATGGGAAAACCAATAAAGAGTCCTGTAAAGGAACCTTCTGTGATGGAGGACGTGATTGTCTCTAAAAAGCCTAAAATGGACTAACAAATGGACGATATTTCAATGGGGACAGAGTCATCGGGGATGGGAAACGTAATGATGGAAGACACGGTTGTTGTTGCTGAGAAACCTAAGAAGAAACCAGAAAAGGTAATTCATGATGAAGAGATGATTGAGATCGATAACAAGCGTCCAACTACTGCACCTCCTGAAAGGAAAAAACCAGAAAAGCCAAAGCCCAAGGCCGAGGCTCCAAAGAAAGCAGCAGCTCCCTCTGTCAACATTCAGGAAGAGGATCTTGGAACTGGATTATCAAAAGAAGAAGCCTTAGAGAAATGCGAAGCTATTATCCCAGGAGAGATGTATGCCCTTCTGGATTCCACTAAATGGCAAGAAAAAGTGGAAGGTTACAATCAGATCAACACATGGTTGGAAGAAAGTGAAAAGGCAGGCGACATGACTCTTACAGAAGCTATTGCTAAAATGACGAAGGCAAAACTCAAAGATTGGAAGGAATCAAACATGAACGTGATAAAAGAGACACTCACCCTGTTCAACCAAATTTCAAAAATTGCCCCTAAGGTGCAAAAACGAACCTTCCAATGCATAGCTCCATTTTACTCTGAGAAAATCGGAGATGCCAAATATAGAGAATTGTGCTCAGATGGGCTTCTCAGCTATTCAGAGCTGGTGGGTCCTGGCTTCGTCGCTAAATGTGTTGTCAAGCATGCTGCTTCTTCAAAGAGTCCAAATGTTTTGAAGGAAAACTCAAATTTCTTATCCTCTTTGGTGGAAGAGTTCACAGTGGTACCAGGGATGCCACTGAAAGAGATAATTGATTTCGCCAAGGTAGCAGCTGCTCATTCGAACCCTGCTGTCAGAACAGCTTCTATGAACATGCTCACCACACTCTACAAATACGTTGGTGAGACTATTAGAACCTTCCTTAAGGACATCAAAGAATCCACTCTCAAGATGATAGAGGATGAATTCGCAAAAGTAACACCTTTAAAAAAGAATGAACTACAAGGAAAGAGAGGAGTAAGAGGTGAGGCAGCAGAAGAAGCCAATTCAGCAGGTGGCAATGCACTTGATGCGATGCTCCCAAGAGCAGATATCGGGAACTAGCTCAATGCAAAACTTTTGAAAGAGCTCACTGACAATAACTGGAAAGTCAGAAAGGAGGGGTGTGAAAAAATAGAGGCCATTCTTGATGGGGCAAACATGAGGATTCAGCCGAACGGTCTCAACGAGTTCGTCAATATTTTAAAGCAAAAGCTCTCAGATTCAAATAAAAGTGTCCTCAAAGCCTTTATTCAACTCTTCGGGAAGTTTTCTGAGGCTCTAGGACAAGCTGCTAAGAACTATAATAAGATCTTGATGAAGCCCCTCCTGAACAACTTGACTGACAAACAGAATTTGGTAAGAGCTGACGTAGTCACTGCAATGGACAAGTACGCTGAAGCTACAGGAGGAGCTGAAAATATTCTCAACTTATGTGGAGAGTTCCTGAAGATGGAGAACCCTGAGATCAGGACTGAGTTGCTTGCTTGGATTTTGAAGAATAAGGAGGCACTTCAGAGAACAGACGTCAAGTCCTTGGTGATTCCTCTGGTTTCTTGCTTACAAGACAAATCTGGGTCAATCAGGGGAAAATGCCGAGTTGGTGATCATGGAAATTATGCCCATCACAAAGTACGGGCCTTTCTAGAGTGCAGCTAAAGATTTGAAGCCAGCAGTTCAAAACCAGGTGAAGCCAATCATTGAAAAAGCAAAAAACAAATGTGGATTAGGAAATGATCCACTGAATGCTTCTCTCAACTCCAGTCTCCCTGCCAACCCACTCACCAACAAAGCAGCGAAATAGTAGGAGGATGGAGCGAAGGAAAAATCTGGCTCTGAGCATAATTTGAAACCAAGAGGATCCATGCTGGCAGGCAAAGAACAAGCGAAATCCTTCAACCACACCATCAGTAAGTTTGGGAACAAGAATGAGGGAAATGGAAGTGCAAACAGAGCAAACTCTAAATCGAAACAAACCTCTACGAAAAACGTCAATGATTCTAAATCAGTGATGAGTGATCTTTCAAATCCAGGCGCTTTTGTCTAGAACCCAGGGAGCAAGGAGAAGCGGGCAGACTACGACCGTAGAAATAAATGGAACATGGATGAGCCTAGAGAAGACAACAAGGAGAAATGCAAAGAACTAATGCTTATTGTGTTCCCTGCTTGGGAGAAGAAGCTCTTCGCAAAGGACTTCAAGCAGCATGTGGACTGTGTCAATATGTTCAATGGTATTCTTAAAGGGGACGATCCAGAGTAGATTACTCAGATCATTGATATACTAGCCAAATGGACCATAACTCGTTTTTGGGAGAGTCAGAACACTACCTTCGCCAAGACCGTCTTTGAGTTCTTCGATGAAATGCTGGACTTCCTTGAAAAGATTGAGTATCGCTTAGAAGATTTTGAGGCAAATGTTCTCATGGCTCTACTTACAGAGAAGGCAGGATTCAATCAGCAGACTATCAAGGAGAAGATTAAAATGCTCATAAGAAAGGTTCCAAATGTCTATTCCCCAAGGAATACATTTGCCCTTCTGATGGCTGGGTTATCAGCAAAGAACCTAAAATCTCGAGCAGAGTGCCTTGATGAAATGGCCTTTCTTTTAAGAATACCGGACCAGAAGTCGTCACTGAAAAAGAAATTAAGCAGATTGCAAAACTAGCTGACCACTCAGACAATGGGATCAGGTCAAATGCTGTAAACGTGATTGAACAGGCTTACAAATACTACAAGGAGTCTATTTGGCAGATCATCGGACAGCTACCTCCTAAGGCAGAAGATATCATTAAAACTAGATTTAAGAAAGCTGGAGGAGGACTCTTGCCTTCTGAATCCAGGGCCACTCTGGAGCCCAAATCTCCCTTAGGCAAATCTACTCTTCAATTCTAAAAAGGAGTGCCACGGACAGGATCAAGCTCGAAAGGCATGATAGGAACCGGAGACAAAACCCCAGTTAGGAGTAAGAATCCAAACCAATTTGACCCAATGAACAAAACCACGGTCACTCCCAGGAACGACAAAGGTGGCGAGAACACCCTAATAAGTAAAATCAGTAAAAATAGCTCACAGTCTAAGCTTGGCTTTGCTGACAGAAGAGGGCAGACCTCAAGAGAGTCTGAGGAGAAAGAGAAGGGATCCAAACTTTCTCAGTCCATCAGAGCGACTACCTCTGCAAGTTCAAAGAATAACATATTAAACAGCTCTCTCAAAGAGGATCAAAATTTCGGACGAAGTACTGTGCAAAACAAATCCAATACACCTTTGAAAGAGGCCGTAGACAATCAGTCAAGTGCTGCAGGGAAGGCGTATCATCAAAAGTTCCATCAGGCTCCTATGGATGATGACGATGACTTGCTGGGAGATGATGATCCAAATGCCATTCCCAACGACCCCTTTCTGCTAGACGAAGACCAGGACGATATCACAAAAATTGTTAAAATGCTCAAATACGGAGACATTTCTAAACGAGTGGACACTCTCGTCATCCTTAATGACATGGTCTCCACCCACGTGGAACAACGAAAAAACGAACTTATTGAGAAGGCAGATGACTTGCTTTCAGCTATCACCCACGTGGTGATGGACATATTCGACAAACCAGTCAACGAGATCCCACTCAGGTTTGCCAAGTATTTCCTTGGCGTAGTCCATAAAGTAGCTTCTTGCAAGTACATTGTGCAAGAGGCCAGTGATGAAAAAATCTTCGATTTTGCTGAGCAACTTCTGACTCGTCTATTGATACAAGGATTGGAGACCCTTGGAGAGAGGAGGGAAGGAGAGCTCATTCTCAAGAGTCTCAACGGAGCAATGCTCAGGTTGTTGGAGCTCTGCAAGCCTACTTCCATTTTCTGTGTTTTAATCTCCCTTCTGAAGAAGTACAAATCTTACTCCAAGCTACCCAAACTTCCTGGGCTCATCATCAAGTGCTTATTGAAGCTTACAAAAGTAAGATCGATATGAACCTAGATTCTCGAATCCCTGATCGCTAACCTGGACATCGAAAGGATTTTAATCTCCATCCATGAGTACCTCCTAGCTCACCCTTTGAGTGACAGCTAGCAGAAGTCTCAACAAGACGAAATGGGAACGAGGATTGTGAAGACGATGATTAACGAGCTCGTCAAGCTTGAAAAAGATGGAATATGGAAATATTACAAAGTTGTGGAGAAACACCCTGAGCAAGACATGTACATTAAAAGATGGATTGCCATTATCCTTAAGAGCATGGGAGGAGACGGAAGTGTCCCAGATACCCCCTTGTCCATGAAGGAAACCCCAGGAAAACCAGAAGAGGAGATTGGCAGGTCAAGCACATCTATGGACCCAGAACTCAAATTGATCTTTGAATAGCTCAATGATATTGAGATGTTCAACGTAGCTATCGAGAAGCTTGTGAAATACGAAAAGAAGCATCCTCATGTGGATATCAATCAACACTTGAAAAACTGCTCAAGTACTCTGCAAGACTACGTGAAGAAAGAGAGGTTGAAGATCAAAGAAAGCAAATTCAAAGAAGAGGAGTTTGAAAGCGTTGGCCCTCAGCCTCAAAGTGAAGAGAAGATCGAACAGTCTAGGCCTTCCACATCGCACATCCCTCAAACAAGCGTAAGTCCAAGAGATTACCAATAGAAAAACTTGCAGGACTCGCCCTCAGGAATTGGACAAGGCTCCTTACAAAGCAACCAGAGGATTTCAGACTACCAGAAGAAGTTGGCGACAATGAAACAAAAAAATAAGAAGTATTCCGAGCAGGGGATGAACAAGTCCACCTCAACTGAAAAAATAAGCAACTTCCACGCGATGAACTCTTCTCTCCAGGAGAAATGGGAGAAAGTGAACAAGAACTCCCAATTAAGGAAGCAAGAAGGGGAAAACCTTAGCCACACAATAGGAGGAGCAAGTTCAGGCTCCATGCGCTTTGGAGCGTCACATGGAAACAACAACTTGAATGCAAGTGTTGGAGGGAGCGGGCAGAGCATGGAATCAAACATTGCGAAGCCCAGCGGGACTGTGAACTCCTCTTCGAACTCGGAGCTGATAAACAAATTGAACGACATGAAGCAGAAGCTACGGGAAATGAGAATGCAAAGAGACTAGAGTTCCTGATTGTTGTCTCTCCTTTTCTTCTTCTCTACTTTCTCTATCCCAAATTGGTTAATCAAATCATATAATATATTAAACCTAGAGAAGCACCTTGGAAAACGAGAGCTTCATGTGCCTGTTGTGAGCACGAAGGCTTACTTTCCCTTCACTCCGTAGTTATGATACTGCACGATTGCAGTCACGGCGTCATTTGTTGATCTGAACTTCACGTACGCCATATCCTTCTTGCACTCGTTCAGGAACTTCACCTTGTCGATTTTGAGGCCTGCCTCCTCTTCAAAGAGGTCGTAAAAGAACCGTGCCGTTGTCTCACCGTCCATGTTCGATATGTGAAGGGTTTACGATGGTGCCTGAAGATAGTAGAGCCTTACCACTAAGTTTTAGAAATTTTTGCTTCCTGCGATTTTGAATCGATGCTCCTTGGAGTTGCTAAAATTACAGCTGGTCTCATCGTCTTTCCCTGACAACTAGAGCTCCTTATTTTTGGAGACGTTTATCAGGAGAGGCTTCCCGAGCAATGGGATTTGCTAGAGATGCATCATGGCTAGCCCTGCTTGGATTGGGTTCTCAAACTCAATAAGAGCCTGTTTCTTCTCATTCTTGACAAAAGTCTTTATTTTTTGAACGTTCCCATATAAGCTGAAGAGCCTGAATATATGGGTTATAGCAGCTTTATCACTTATGTTGGAAACTAAGAGGATGCTTGAGACCTTCTTAGCTTGGCCATTTGGTGCCATCTGCATCTAGGGGTTGAAAAGATGAGGTGGTGATTTGAGTGATGGCTAGACAGGAGGACTAATCAGCTAGGGTTTCAAAGTTGGTACTGAAGTAGAACAGCCTGGGCCCACGATTTGCTAAGAAAAGGAAGTTGTAGGAAGCGTGGAGCTCCTTCCTATGGGATTCTATTGAGCGTAAATTCCTGAAGAGAAGTTGTTAAACGCAGGGGTGGAAAAAATGGATGATGGCTCTTCCGTCCTCTGCTGCTGTTGTACTTCGTACCCCGGAGTCTTGCTTGGATTCAAATGCTTTGGCTTTTTCTAGACCTCGCTGTTCATTTAAGGGAAGCTTCCATTGAGGGGCTTTTTGTCTCCTCTATAAAACAAGTTTGAGTCTTTAAAGGAATTGGCCAGAAGCTCAGTGAAGTCGTCAACGTTGACTAGGCCTTCTATAAGTAAGTTGATTTCCTACTATTGGCCTCAGACAAAATTGTTTCTTTGCTTGTGGCAGTAGTGGCAGCAGAGTAATTCCCTCCTATCAAACTGCCTGGCCTTGTGAAGTCCTTGCACCGATCAGAGTCTTAAGGCACGTCGAGTTTTGGAAGAGAGGAGAACTAGATTTTCATGTTGTTGCTGTTGAGGTAGATATTCGATCCATCAAGCTCACACTTCGCCTCTACTGCACCTTCGATTTCCTTCATTTCGATCAAAGCTTGGCATCCTATTTGTCTTTGGAAGATCACAATCTATAGGCATAATGCACCAATTTACCCTGAGAACTTCCGCATATTTTGAAAAGATAGCATAAAGAAGGTCCACGTTGATAGGGAATTATATGTTTGCAATAGTTACGAGGAGGATGTTGTTTGCGGCTTCCAACCCAGGTGGTCCAATGATCTCGTCGCGGCCTGAAAACTGAACTCTTATCCTCCTAAGCCCCAGTTAGAGGCCTTATTCTTTAGTGGAAGCCTCGACACAAGCCCTTGCGCTTTCAAAATCCTGTAGAAAGAGTAAGACAGTGCGATACATACCTCAAACTAGACAAAGGCTTGGTCTTTCTGCATGAGCATGAAGACCTTGTTCACTGCCCCAAACCCTGAGAAAAATTCTCGCAAAGATGCTTCTGTAGAATCGCTTGGGAGACTTCTGACAAAAACAACTTTTGTGGGTTTATATCTGCTTTCTGAGCAGCTGATCTCCTCTCCTTTACTTCCTTTGCTTTCTTCTGCCCTGGGAACCGGGCTCTGAATGCCTGTTTATTGGTTCTTTCCCTCTGAACCTGCAACGACCAGATATGGTGTCTCTTCTAATTCCATCATTGTATTCATTTATCAGATTAAGTTTATTAGCGACGCGCTATTAGCGGCATCCCTTGAAAAAATTGGATATATTTGAGACACACTTTTCTTCCCCAAGTCTGGCCCCAACCAACATTGCTAGGCTGTCACTACCCGCTCAGAGAGCCTAGAGAATTAAATTTGAATTTTTTACATTTTAGTGAGAAAAGTGCATATCTTGCTACTTTAGGTTGCCAAAAAGGCAACTGGAGGATGGCCTCCTCCTGGGTAGTAGACTTGGATTGAGACCTCACGCCTGTAGTAGTAGGCTGGCTTGACAGGTGAGAGCGGGTAGATTAGATGGGTTTGTCTGACTAGATAATTAAATTTTACGAATATTAGAAGGTATGGATGCATGAAATCTACAGTGCTAGGAATGGGCCTGACAACGAAACAACGGGAAGATTTGCACAAGGCAATCTTAGAGTATCTTCGAGAGCAAGGGTTCGGGGATTCCTACAACTGTTTCGCCGAGGAGGCCAGCTTGGATCGGGAAGAAGCTGCGAATTCTGCACATGGATAGCTGGAAAAGAAGTGGGGATCCATTGGAAAACTCTTGATGCAGGTCAAGGACCTTCAAAAACAGCTTGATGAAATGCAGAAAAATCTGACTCCTGTCATTGCGCCCGATGGCAAGGGAACGGTCAGTGGACTTCCCAGAGCTCCAGCAAAATACACTTTGACCGGCCATAGAAAACGAGTGACGAAGATCGCTTTTCATCCTGTGTACTCTATTTTCGCCAGTGCTAGCGAGGATGCGTCAATCCGGCTGTGGGACTCTGACACAGGAGAGCATGAACAGACAATGAAAGGTCACACCGGTACCATCAATTATCTGGCGTTCAGCCCCCAAGGCAATCAACTAGCTTCTTGCAGCAGTGATCTCTCGATCAAGTTGTGGGATATTTAAAAATTTCAAGCGATTAAGACGCTTACAGGACACGAACATGATGTCTCCTGTGTGGAATACGTGCCGAGTGGAGACAACCTAATTTCTGCCTCCAGAGATGAGACCATCAAAATTTGGGATGTCACTACCGGCTACTGCATCAAGACGTTGAAGGGGCACACCGAATGGGTGAAGAGAGTGGTTGTAAACGTGAAGGGAACCCTCCTTGCCTCAAGTTCAAAAGACCAAACGATAATTGTGTGGACTCTAGACAAGCAAGCTAAGGAGCCAATCCTTTCGATAATGAATGAGCACGAACACATCATCGACGGGCTCCAATGGGCTCCTAAAGAAGCAGCTAAAACCATTATGGATTCAGGATACTTCAAGAGTTCAGGAGGTGTGATTGGAAACGAAGAAGGAGAGGGCGAAGGTGAGACGACCAATGGGTCAGAGAAGAATGCCCAACCAAACGGAGAAGTCGAAGAAAAGGAAGAAAAGGCCTCAGCTCCTTTATCAAAGCATGCAGAACTTAAAAAAAGACTGCAGGAGATGAAGAAAAAAGGAGAGGAAAAAGCAAACAAGCTTAAGGAGGAAAAAATTGAAACAAAGGGAGCACCTGTAGTGGAGAACGTTCGTGAATTCTTGGTGTCTTCCTCCAGGGATAAGACGATTCGAATTTGGGACGCCAAAGACGGTAGGTGCATTACGATGCTTGTGGGTCACGACAACTGGGTGAATGAGATCCTCTTCCACCCAAACAACAAGTACCTGATCTCAGCTAGTGACGATAAGTCGATCAGGGTGTGGGATTTGAGCTCAGGAAGATGCATCAAGAAGCTCCTGGACGCACATACTCATTTTGTGACTACCATCGCGATCAACCCCAAGGTCATGGTGTCCGGGTCGGTTGACACCAACGTGAAGGTTTGGTCATGCAAATAATGAGCACCGAGTATTTTCTCTTTCTCTTCTTCTCCCTGCAGCTCCACACTACCTCAACCATCACTCA
>JAGYYK010000051.1:0-10626 GCA_021441645.1 Uronychia binucleata
GTGAGTGATGGTTGAGGTAGTGTGGAGGCGTGGGGGTAAGACCCTACTCACCCAGGTCTGGAGCGGCAACATCGTCCTTGAGAACCTGTGCATCAAGAAAAATGCACTTGACCAAATGAAATTGCCCATCAACATCAAATATGGGAGAATCGGAAAACTTACAGTAATCCTTTTCCTATCTTAGGCCAAAATTCCTTGGCGGAACCTCTCTAGCTCTCCAGTCATCTTCAATCTGGAGAGCCTGCATTTGGTGCTGAGTAGGGGCTTTTGGTTAAACAAGCTTTAAAACCGCGATCTGAGTGGGAAGTCATCGACTACAGTAACTTTGAGAGCAGAATGAGCTTCGTCAACACACTTGCTGAAGAGCTCATTGAGAAAATGACGGTATTCCCCTTGCATTACTCGTAGAAATCGGAGGAGGACAAGAAAAAGGAGCAGTCCTATATGAAGAGACTAATCGTCAAAATCGTAGACAATCTCCAGCTCAGAATTCAGTAGGCTGGCTCTCATGGCAGAAACATCCACTTGAGGGTGGAAGACACACACTTCGCTGAAAAGCCATATTCACTTGGGTTCACCCTTAAGGAGCTGAACGTGCACACAACCAACCAGGAGTGGGAGAAGACGTTCATTGACCGGTCGCAGGAAGACAAAAACAAAACCCCGCTTTTCAAGGTGCTTAGCATCAAGCAGTTTGGGTTCTACTGGGAGGTCAACGAGTGAGTCATGCTCACTGATGGCCTCCCTGACAGCTCCGTCCAAGAGCAACTTTGCAAGATTTTCCCTCTCGAAGGAAACAAAATTGAGCAAAACACCTACCTTCTCAAACCAAGTAGGCATCCAGCTTACTCTAGTCAACTTGGAAGCGAGATACATCCAAAGGCCGGCGAAGGAGATGGATCTTGACCAGCCCTTCATCACGCTCTCCATGAACGTGGAGGACTTCTCTGTGCAGCTCACTAAGAGCTAGTTCCTCTGCATCATCAAAATCATTGAAGCCGTCTCTGACTACCAGAAGCTCCAAGGAGTTTTGTAGGCATTTTAATTCCTTAGTGAGCTCACAAAAAAGTTTAACTACTTGAAGCCGGTCAACAGAATTTTATCAAAACTATAGGAGGAGTGAGCTGACGGAGGGCAGCCGAGGAGCAACGCCATTCTCTGGTGGCAATTCGCCATCACTGCAGTCAGGAAGAATATTCGCACAAAGAAGGGGATGTGAGGCACCTCTCTGATCTCAGACGATACCAGTTCGTGATACCAGAGCACCGACTTCAGAGCTTTGAGAAGAAGTTCGTGGCCTTCTTTTTCCGAATGCAGAACAAAAAGCAGGATCTGACGGTCTCAGAGCAGGAGGAATTCAGACACCTCATCATGGCGGTTGACTAAAAGGACCTCGAAAAATGGGTGAACGTGTACACAAAGAAGAAGCAAATTGAGGACGAGGTGGAAGCTATGAAGAAGCAGACCCAAGGAGGAATCCTTTCCTACTTCGGGTGGGGCAAGAAGCAAGCACCAGTCTAGGAGCAAGTCCTGAGTTCGTCCTCTGATGTAGGCCCATTCTCACTGTAGTATGTTATGACAGACGAGGAACTCAATGAAATAGAGCAAGCCCTAATTGACGGTCTCGAAATCGATATCCTAAATCTGGACACTGACATGAAAATCAAAATTGCAATTAATTTCACCATCGATGCAGGCTCCCTCCAAATCGTGGACAAAGAGACCTCCAGTGCTGCCGAGGGAATGGAAATCTACTACCGGAAGATCGGCATCAACTTCCATCTGAAAAACAAAGGGAAGTTCAATGCCCACATGACCACTAACGATTTCGGCATTGGGTTTTTCACCAGGAAAAACAATGGCTATATGTTGAGGAATGGGTTCTTGACCAGACTGGAGGAATCAGCTGACATCTGGGATCTCACTGTAAAAAAGCACGCCTTGGAGTCAAAAACCGACCTTGAAGTGCGCCTGCAGTTGGTAAGAGCCTTTGACCCCAGCAACCTGTCAAATTATTCTTCTAGCCGCTCTTCATTCAGAGGCTAATTGGCTTTTTCTCTGCTGCCAAGTACAACCAGGAACTCCGGATGCATGCAGCTGGCAAGATATCTGAACTCCAAAAGAACACTTCCGTAAGAGTTATTCTCACCTTAGATATCTCTAAAGGAGGTGCTCCACGGGAAACACAATAAGGTGGAACTACTGGTGCGGTCTCCAGTGGTGATCATCCCATTCTTCAAAAACAACGACATGAAGTCGCCCACCTTCGTCTTCAACATGGGAAACCTGCATGTCGTCTCCATCGAAGGAGAATCTGACCGCTATGAGAAATTTAACCTCACTCTGGATCAGATCAAGTTGGAGGTAGGACTTCACTGACTTCAGTATTTTGACTCTGTTCACCTGTGGGAAGGTGCGAGGTAGGACAAGTCTCTCCTCAACAACGAAAAACTGGGGTACCTTCGTGTCATCGAGGAATTCTAAATAGATCTTCAAATCGGGCTCATCAAGTCCCTCAGCCTCAAAGGGGATCATGAAGCTTAAATGGCGGCCAAAGGCTCTTTGACCAACATCGAGGTGAACGTAAACCCGCTCACCTACAACGCCCTGTTCAACATCACCGACCTCTTCGTGATCGACGACGAAAGCGAAGCGGTCAACCAGCTAATCAGCTCCAAGCAGGATGTCTTGGAGTGTGCTACAAAGTCAGGGATGCTGAAGAAGCGAGGAGACACGATCAAGTCGTGGACCCCTTTCTTTGGGGTTGTCTCAGGTAATCCTTTCTTCTATCCCAAGGCTCCTACATCTACCTCTACCGAGATCAGAATGAGATCGAGCCACTTCAGTATCTCTATTTGAAGGATGCTACTGTGGAGGAGGCTGAAGAAGAGCTCTAGCTGCCAAATTCCCTTAAGGTACCCTCTCCATGACTCCAAGCTAACAAGCGACAAGGTCACATATTTCCTTCTCTTCACGACTCCCTAAATCATGCAAGAGTGGCGCACAGCACTCCAGGCCAAAATCTTTGAAATCCAAGAGCTTCTTCTGATGTTTCAGGAGGAAAGGGCGGCTGGAAGGGAGTCAGAGAGCGCACGAGGGCCTAATGACATTGTCGTCAGCCTTGAGGTCGAGGTACCTGCCTTCAACGTCCATCTTCTCACTGAGGAGAAGCAGAAGTTAGTGGAAATCGAGCTCAGTAGCACCTTCATCAGAATCATCCAAACTGACTCTGAAATGGCAGTGAAGTTCAGGCTTCAGTCCCTGAACCTCACCCAGAAGCTCAAGCCAGGGCTTCCTTGCATCTGCTAAAATGAGACCAGCGACAGCACTCCGCTGGTGGAAGTTGCCTTCTCTAAATTCGACAAGCATTCCTCCAATTTTCAAGGCGACGAGATTAGCGTTGAGCTCCACATAGGGCACCTTGACGTCAATTTTCATCCTACTTTCATCAAGGAAACCCTCAAGTTCATGAGGCATACAAGGAAAGTCAAGGCCAAGGTTGGGGAGGAGGAGTTCGGGATGCTTGACGTCGAAGACACGAAGGACGCCTTCAAGGTGAGCTCAAAGCCCGTCTACGAGCTTGTGGAGGAGCTGCCTACAACGGACACTTGCGTATCCTCGACAATCACACTGATGAAAGTTAAGGCCCACTTTAAGGGGTTCAGCTGCGTGTTCCACCACGACGAATTCATGACTCCATTCGCCACAATGAAGGTGGACAAGTCAACTATGGAGTACTACATAATGATCGACCATGACATTATCATCGGAAATCTTGGTAATGTCAGACTGATAGACCGAACGAACTACCCCAACACCATGGACCCATCCAATCCCCAAGACAAGCAGGCCTTCGAGAGAGAACTCTTCGGACTCAGGAACTCTGAAGAAGACTCCTCTCTTTTCTTCAAGTGCGAGATGTACAGCAAGACGTGTCCCAAGTTCAGTGAGGACCAAAGTGAATTTGACACTGGAATGAAACTAGACATTGAGGTGAAGTCGATGAAAATCGAATATTATCATGAATTCACAATGCGGATGGTGGACTACTTTTTTGACCAGTTTCTGCACGCACTCACAAGCTCCAACCCCTATGAGTCAGAAACTGAGATTAACGAAGAGATCGCCAGACTGAAGCGGCAGACATCTTCAATGTTGGAAGAAAAACAGGGGCTGCTCGAATTTGATGCCAAGCAGGAAAGACCCAAGACTAAAATAGAGGTCCTGCTTCATCGCCCTCTGGTGATCCTGAGGGACAGGCCGACCACCAAAGAGTATTTACAGGTGGATCTGGGAGAAATCAGGGCCAGAAGCTCACAGCTTGAAAAAGCTGGAAGATGGCTAGTGGCCAAAGAAAAGCCCATCCTCCTCATGCTCTTTAACATTGAAATGGAAGACTTGGGAGTGACCTATTTTTCTCCATCAGGGGACAAATTCTAGATTGCCCAGTCCTTTGACAGCTACCTCGAACTCGAGATGGTCAAGGGGTCCCCTCTTTTGGAACGAGTTCATCCTTCATGTAAGAGCATTTTGATCCCAGTCCTTGACCAGTCATTTGACATCAAAATCAAATTCACACCGATATCCCTCCGGATCACCCAGAACATCTTCACATACGCAATGAAAGCAATGGATCTCAATCTTGCTTTTTCAGATGAAAAGGAAGCACTCTACACGTTCTCTAAAAAGGACAATGCGGGCTTTGGCGCAGACCTTTCGACGGGTAAGTAATCTGGGGTGAATTTAGATTATTTGGCAATGAAATTCGCTATTGGCTTTGAGCAGGTCCAGATGACCATGCTTAATAAAGACAGCTCCGTGCTTGCGGAGGTGGTATTCTTGGACATGGTCCTTGACTTCAATCGGTTCATGAACAGGAAGAACAAAGTGGACATCATGGTGTCTACTTTTTACCTTCTGAATAAGGGCCAGGAGGATAGGAAGGAGGTCATCGTGGCCCCAGTGAAGGCCAAAAACAAGATTCATAGCCGATCCTTCTAAAAGAAGAGTTCTTTGAAGGATGTGACTGCAAACCTCTCCCGCCCTTCTCCTGAGAATTCTTGCCTCTCAGTGTTCATCGTGATGTTGCCTACAGGGGAAAAGCAGTTCAACGTGTAGATCCAACAACAAAAGATCTTTATCAAGATCCATATTTTTTTGCTGGCTCAGCACTTCTTCCTCTCAGGATTCCCAGACTATGACAACTATGAGCACAAACCGAATGAGTACGTGGAGAACAGCGACGTCGAAACTAAGATGCAGGTTAGTGTCGACCTCAAGCACTCGCTCATCTGTTTGGAGAACAGAGACGTTCAAGGTGGGAAGACCATTGCCTTTGAAGGAGACTTTTCCTTCTACTACTCCAGAGAAGCAATGTCTGTTAGCCAGAAGATAGCAGAGGCCATGGAGGAAGGAAACGAATAGTCAAGAGTCTCCCCTGTAGCCATGATGAAGATCACTTTGATGGACCTCTCCCCCTTCATCTGCCGGTTAGAGGACTTGGAGGGAAAAAGCCTTAACAGTGTCCGCAAAAGGGAGTTGATCAGCCCACTCAATCTGTTCTTCTCGACGAGTACCATGCTAGAGGTGAGTCAGCATGGGGAAGCCTGCTACAAAGTACTTACCGAGATGAACCTTGACACCCTCAGCATCAAGGTTTCATTTGACGTAAGCCCAACTTTCATGCTCAGGACTTCAAATTGCTGTATCAGATAGTCAGCACGAACGTCGACAGGATTGAGCACGACTTTTTTGCCAAGCTCGGAATCGACACCTACGTCTCGGACTCAGACAGCAATGCTGAGGAAGAGGAAGTGATTTCCCCTGTTCTTGAGAGAGAACAGAAGACCATTCCCAACGCTCTTATGAAGCTTGTCAAAAAAGCCAGCAAGCTGTATTAGGTCTCTTAGGACCAAGAGAAGTTCCTGGAGGACCCTCAAGCCCATCCTTCAAATAGAGACTCTGCCCTGATTTGTCTGCCTGAGGAGCGGGATATCCAGATGATGGATAGAACAACTTCTAAAAAGGAAATTTTCAGCCAGATCCTGGAAGTAGCTGAAAGCAAAATTTCTCTTATTTCCCATGGCATCCAAATTGTAGGCCTTCCCTCATCCTAGATTATTGTCAATGACTTTGAAAACATGTTCTATCCGGTCTTGGACCTCTCCTTGTCTGACTTCCACTACTCCTCTGGACGGTTGAGGGAGCAAGCACAGGGCGAAACAGCCTTCGTCATGTCAATGCATTACTTCAACAACGCTGCCAGCGAGTGGGAGCCCTTCATTGAGTCTTGGAAGATGCACGTCAACCTGGACTCGGATGAGAGACAATCGCTGATCCACGTAAGGAGCGAAGACGACCTCAACCTAAATGTCTCTGAGGTTCTGATTGAGAATCTTTTCCGCAGTTACAAAGCCTGGCAGAAGACCAACCTCATCTATGAGTTCAAGCGGGAATCTGACATGGAGGAGGTGGACTGCGGGGCCTTAGATGATGAAGAGGAGGCAGATCCTGACTTCACCAACTTCCAGGACCTCATAAGGGGAACCACCACACGCGGAGATGAGGAAGAGGAGGGAGAGGAAGAAATCGTCTCTCCATACTCTGTGGCAAACCACACCTTCTTTGAGCTGATCATCTAGCCCTTGATGCCAAGACATGAGCTCAACAGAGAAGCATCCTTTAATTCCAAGCACCAATAGCGAAAAGAGAAGCTTCAATTTTTCAAAGTCCCTCGAAACAAGACAGTTGACTATGAGGTCGACTACAACTAGCACTCAAGCATCTTCTAAAGGAGCACAGGCAGTAAGAAGCCTGCCCAGAAGGGAACATACATCAGGTTGTCGATCCACCATGAGAGACTCTACATCCCCATTCCCAACATCAATCTGAACAAGATTAGCTCTTCTTTCCATGACTTAGAGGAGAGCAAGGACCCTGAAAGGCTAGCTTTTGGCATCAAAAGCGAGAAAATGAGGAAGGTCTTGGTGATCAGGACCATGGAAGTGATCAGGAACAAGAGCTTGTTCAATTACAAGATAAAACTGATCCGCAAGGGGAAGGAGATCATGGAGACTCTAATAGAGCCGGACCAGTACTTCCCCATTCAAAGGGACTTCCTGGACTGCTAGTTCCAGGTGCGCATCGACAGTGAGATTGAGAGCTCCAATTGGTCCGACAAATTCAAGATCCTAACGCTGATCAAGCAGTGCAGCATCGGCAAACGCTTCTTCATCAAGCACGGGGAAACCTTCGTCATTATGAAGAAGGAGCCAGGAGAGTTTGCAGGCACATATGACGTCAACTTCTACTCTCCTGTCATCATTAAAAACAGTCTCCCCTGCCAGCTCCTCATCCAGTTCCCTTCGGTCAACGCTGAGATGCTGGCCATCCAGAGAGGGGACGAGACACACGTGCGGTTTTTCAACCTAACTCATGAGTTCAAAGTCAATTTCACCCTCCAAAACTACCAGTTTTCGAGCGTGTTGATCGACCCGGACGACTTTGTAAGTAGGTTGTGACTCAGGCCGAAAAATCTATTGAAATCAGGGACGACTACGGGTCTCCATTGGAAGTTGTCATCAACTTCAGTTCTGGCCACGCCGGCATGAAGATGATCTTTTACGTCAAGACCACCATCATCAACAACTCCAATCTAAACCTGAATTTCATGCTGAGGCCTCCCTAAGGACCTGGGAAAGGGAGCCAGGCGCAGAAATCCATGCCTCTCTCTCAGCATGCCGATGACCACAAGATCCGAATGTCCTCCGCTGTAGGTCCTTGTCATCCCCAGGAAGGCACCCTCTACGTGATGCTGGATGAACTTGAGCAGAACCAGTTCATAGACATGAAGAAGAGCATCAAAGGCAATCTGCTCCTTAAGACGCCTGGCACTAAAAATGGCTTGAACTCCATCTGTGAGCTGGTCTACAGCTCCCAGCTCTCTTTGGCATGTAACGTGCTCTTTACCTCAGCATTTAATGAGTCCCTCTACACCAAAATCTTCACCATCAGCCCCCAGTATATCCTATTCAACAAATCAAACTATTTGGTGGCAGTGACTCAGAAGGGTTTCCCTGATTCCCAGTGCATCCTTATGCCCAATGACAGGGCTCCTTTCTTCTGGACTGACTTCAACAACACAAGCAACTAGATCAGCATGCGAGTCGCTGATAACCCCAAAGGATAATCCAACTTCCTTTGGTCTTGTAAATCCCTCTTCTCACCCTAAGATGGCTTCCGTCCCAAGGATTTGGGAGTGACCTCAATCGCAGTCCGCAGCAATGCAGACTACTTCGATAAGATCATGTTTAAAATTGATCGTCAACTGGACAACGACATGATTTTGTTATTTTCTCTGAGGAGGACGACAAGGCCCCCACTCTCCAAATCGAGAATCTTTCTAGCTACATTTCTATTTCCTACAATCAAGTCAAGGACTTCGACTTCATCGAATTCCTGGGCCTCAAAAAGACCACCTCCTACGCATGGAGTGACGTCGACAAACCTCACTTTTTGAAGTGTGAGTTCTTCTATGGATCCTACGAAAAGGGACAGCTGATCAAGGGGGTGTCAATGGAATTTGATTTCAACAAGATCGGGTACAAACACACGATCTCCTTGGAATACGAGCCGGGAAAGAAGAGAAACCTTTATGTGAATATTTTCACAAACGGGTACACTCGGGTTCTGAGGTTCTCTGATGAAGCCGATGTGCAGAGTGAGATCGCCTCAAAATTAGACGACAGCCCAAAATTCACTCTTCTTGTGGAGGTGAGTGGCCTCTTAACACCAGCTTCAAAGCTTGGCGATGTCCTTGATTTGCTCTCTTTAGTAGCAAGACCGGTCAGAGGTGACCTACATCAGCCTCCACAGGATTTTCTTCCTGAATGCCACCTCAGAACGCAATACCTAGTACCAGATTCGTGTGGGGCACCTGCAGATCGACAACCAAACCAAGTTCCACACCATGTTCCCTTGTCTGATGGCTCCGAAGTACATCATGCGAAGCACCGACTACAAGCAGTACTCCTTCAACGCCAACATCTCTTTCCGCAACGACTTCACCGAAGTCATTTACATTGAAAAGCTGGCCTTCCTCCTCCAATCGATCGTCTTTAGAGTGGACGATGAGTTCCTAGCCTCGATCTCCAAATTCGCAGATGACATGATTAATTTGACACAGACGTCCATCACAGGGGTCCATGAGATCTTTTTGGAGAAGGAAAGTGTCTGCGAGGAAACCAAAGGAGGGTCAGGAGTGAGGGGATCTTCCATGAGCTCGCTCCACTAATCCGTTGCTTCTTTCAGCCAGAGGTAGAAGGAGACCAATGTCTCTAAGAAGTAGCAAGAGGTGATTGCCCATAGGGAGTGGCACAAAGGGGACATCAAGAAATCTGAAAAGCAAATCTATATTAAAGAATTCAATGGATCTCCCATTGAACTCGAGCTTTCTTTCATCTCCACCATGAAGTCTTCATCCAGCCAAAACGACCAAGCCTTGTTCAGCTTCCTGCGAGCGATTGGGCTCTCACTTACCACTATCGATGGAGCTCCAATTAGACTCAATGCCCTCTATCTCACTGACATCATGGGCGGGCAGGAGGCAATCATCAAGCAGCTCAAAATGCATTACACTGAGACGATCAAATCCAATATGTTCAAGATTTTGGGCTCCATGAGCATCCTGGGCAACCCAATTGGCTTCGTATCCACGATTGGGACAGGGATGCAAGACTTTTTCTACAAGCCTCTGGAAGGTATCGTCCACGGCCCTCTTGAAGGAGGAATCGGCCTGATAAAGGGCACAGGGAGCCTTGTCAAAAACACAGTCGGTGGGACGTTTGGTGCCACCTCCAACGTATTCTCCTCCCTCTCCAAGGGAGTCCTTGCTCTCACTGATGTAACTCTCTCTATTGACCTCCAGGACAAGGAGTTCATCAAGAAGAAAGACGCCAACAATCTCAAAGAGAAGCCCAAAAACGTGTTTGAAGGATTTGGGTTTGGTCTTCGAAACATGGCCAGATCTATTGGATCTGGTGTCAAAGGTGAGGACCTTCTCATTCCAAGGGGTTATAGAGAAGCCTATTGAAGGGACAAAGAAAGGAGGATTTGGAGGCTTTCTGACTGTGAGTGCTGCCTGACTCCTAGGGAACTATAAAAGGAGTTGGAGGTCTTGCTTTAAAGCCCATCAGCGGAGGCTTTGAGCTGCTCTCGAAAACTAGTGAGGGGGTCAAGAACATGGCTAAGCATGGAGAAACAAATACCGACAAAAGAGTCCGCCACCCAAGGGCCTTCTATGGTCATGAAAAATACGTAAGTTGATTTTTTCCTTATCACCCAGTTCAAGGAATATGAACCAACTCACTCATACACTCGCTGCATGCTCCTTTCCTTCTGCCAAGGGAGGTTCAAAAACGAAGGCTTCCTGGATTCATTTGTGGTTACTTTGGGGATGAAGCCTGAGAACGTGTTTATTTTGGTCCTGACAACCTCCCACCTCCTCTATGTCCAAAACGCCACCTCCAAATTGATGGTGGAGCTCCCTCTCCAGCAAATCAAGCTCCTGGAGAAGTCTAGGGGTGGTTTCTCAATCTACTATTCCCAAAACGGTTTGGATGTATGTAC